>CAKAKR010067956.1:0-47086 GCA_916700685.1 Adelosebastes latens | reverse complement strand
TCTATACAATCAGACTTCTTTTTGCAACCAGAGGAGTCGCCCCCTGCTGGCTATCAGAAAGAATGCAAGTTTAAGGCACTTCAGCATTGGCTTCACTTCTCAGACACGGAAGTAGCCGCCTGGCTCGAACGTGATTGGTCATTTCTACTAGGACTACAAAACGGAAGCCAGAAACACGTCCGATACCAAAATCTTGTACCGTTGCCTACAGATTCTACATATGAGATAGAGTTAAGTTTAATTTACCATTTTGTAGAAATCGTTTTTGAGCAGCATTACACAATCATTAGCCAAACAACATTCTTTCTGTTTTTTAACTTTGCCTCACCATTTTCATTGTGATGAGGAGCTGGGTGTAGCAGAAGAGGATGGTGGCGAAGGGAACCGCAAAGCAGAAGCAGAAGAGAAAGATCACGTAGGATTCATTGTTGTATTTGTTGTTTGTGGTGTACCAGTCTGGACCACAGGAGCACTGCAGGCCTTCTGGGATGTACCTGGAGGGATAATCACAAAAGCATTGATGTACGTTCCAACTTCCCAGTTTTCAGATGTGTTTCAGTGTGTTGGTTGGTGTTCTGTTACCTACCTACTCCATCCGACCAGTGGAGGAACTGCGGCAATCAGTGCAAACACCCAGGTGATTGCACAACAAACTAAAGCATGGTCGGGCTTGAAAATGAAGTTACCGAGTGGCTTGCAGATGACCAGCCATCGTTCAAAAGCTATCACAGCGAGAGACCACAGGCTTACCATACCTGGAATGACAAACACAGACAATTTAAAACCGTTTTCCAAACCATTAGAGATAAGTCCAGTAACAGAAAGGCATGATCAAATTAAATTGTTTCAAAACTACCGCTTAAATCTTACCGCCAAGCGTCGCCGTAAAACCTTCAATCTTGCATGCTAGTGGTCCAAGGATGAAATATCTGGATGCAAAGGAGCAGCAGGCAGTGAAGGAACCCACAAAGGACACAAGAAGGTTCGCTATGGCCAAGTTCACCAGGATGTAGTTGAGGTGGGACCGGAGCTTCTTGTTTTGGATGGTGCACGCAACTGTAAGCGCATTGATGAACGTGCCCACTGTGAATATAAAAAACATGTACATGGCCATTCCATAGTAGACGCCTGAGCCTGCTAGGTGGTCCTGGGGGATCAGGAAGGGGCTGAGAGAAGTGATGTTGTCCGTATCCAGAGGGATGGGGATCCAGAAATCCTCCGGAAGCTCCGTAATACGGCCGTGCTTCATTTTGCCCTGAATGTAAATAAGGAAAATCAAAATTTGCTTTTCATGTGACGGTCAGTTCAGCGTCTCCTGCTCTATGGCTATCGCAGTCCAGTACAGAGGATTGGGGTACATTTATAGGGCTGTCTGACAGAACATTTAATTAACTGAATGATTGAATAATGAATAGACACCTTAATTGAGGAGATTAGCGTACCACAGGAAGCATGCAACATCTGACACGCTATACAGGGGAATAAAAATAGGCCAGAGGCCAGTGCAAGATTTCAGGATGTTATCAATTGCATCCGGTTCTTATCTCATTACTGAGACACTATTACAGGTCGAAAGCAATGATACACGGTACATTGAGACACTCATTAAATGCTCGATGTACTGACATAAACATGTATGCACCCATAAGTTCAAATGTTAGTTGAGGTTAGTGCACAAGCTGTTTCAATTTTGATCCAATCTGGAAGGATAACCATTGTTTTGGAATCAGCTAATCCAGTCATCAGCGCTGTTACGACGGCTAATCACATTCAGTCTGCCCCCGGGTAACTTGCTTTCTGATAGTATTAGGATGGATGATCTCTACCTTCGTTATCGTATCAGGATCAAGAATGGATTACCATGTGTTGAGCATGGATCTCCACACAAAGCAGAGTATTTCCATTTTCCAACGTAAACATACTAAATGTGTCCCAGTTTATTTCCTGTCGCAGTGTATGTGAATGACATCAGCTGACAGGATGTAAACATGGACACAAACTGTTGCCTAACAACGCAATCCCGTTGCCATTCCGTTGAAATGCGCTAAAATAGATTGTTTCAGACAGAGGGTGAATACAGGCATATTCAGACAGACAGTATGAGGAAAATAATGTGTTTTTTAAACATTAAAGCATGTAAACATGTTCTAGTAGAAACCCAAAACACAAGCATGAACCTGAAAATGAGCATGATATGTCCCCTTTAATCTATACTTTCTGAGACAGGTGCTCGATACAGATCTGTATCCACAAGTGGACTGGAGTCAGCTGATTGTTAATGTACAAGAAGTGTGTTGACAAGACTCTGGATATGATCTGATGTCTTCTGTATAATGATGATTGTTTAATCTGCTGATTTTTATAACAGTGGTCATCTTGTGTGCTTTCCTTTGTGACAAATCTCTTACAACATTTGACTATAAAGCAACAAAATGTGGGTTAATAGATGTGACAGCACAAAAAAATGTTCTTTCAAAAGGCTGACACACTGATCTGCTGTGATGCTCATACACCACCTCAAAAAACCTCCACCCCCTGCTGCCATAATCCTTGATCCATGTCACTTGTGAGGCTTTACATCATGATCTCTTTAGGCTCTCAAAGTTCAGTTCTCCAGCCGCTTCCTAAGACTCTTACCGTGTGTAAACCATTACCGGCAGCTCAGAGCGGTAGGGAAGGTCAAGGTTGTGTCTGAGCTCCACTGACCTGTTTAACCTGCTGCTGCGCTCGCTCACTCTGGGTCAACACACACGGGCATGAACGCTGATTATCATTAAGAATTCAAAAAAGCATGTAATTGATTCAATTCATAGTAGCTTCAGGAGGGAACACTGGGTCAGTTGTCCTGGGCCTTTAAATAATCTGCTGGTGGGGGGCCTTCGGAGATCACCTTGTCCTGGCCACGAGCAAGACATGAGGCAGGTCTGAGCATCAGTATAAGACAGATGAGCTGCATTGCTGTGAATTAAAACAAATGATTGTATATTTCTTGCTTTTGTGGCCCAAAAACCACCAATAAATTATTATTATAGATGGATTATGTTTTGGTAAAGGAGGTTGTGCTTCAACAGTGGGATTCACAGTGGAGTGCTACACCCAAAGTCCAATAAGCATAAAAATGTGATAGGGTAGCACATCCCAGATTTCAAAATCAAAGAGGAGAAAATACTAGCATTTCACCTGTTTAATTGGCTCACATCACAATTTCATCAAGTTGTGATGTGAGCCAATTAAACAAGGGAAATGCTAGTATTTTGTCCTCCTTGATTTTGAAATCTGGGATGTGTTACCCTATCACATTTTTACATTAAAGGTCCCATATTGTGAAAAGTGAGATTGTCATGTCTGTTATAGTATAAAGCAGGTTTAAGTGCTGTATAAATACTGTGAAAGTATTTAAACGTTCAATATACGGAGAAATGCACACAGCCCGTATTCAGAAATTATACGTTTGAAGCAAGCTGTCAGGATTTTTGTCCATTTGTGATGTCACAAATATACAATATTTAGACCATTACACGGTTTTAAACGTAAACATTCTTAATGTGTCCCAGTTTATTTTCGGTTGCAGTAGATGTGAATGACATCAGCTGACAGGAAGTAAACACGGACCCAAACTGTTGCCTAGCAACGCAATTCCATTGAAATTAGCTAAAACGGAGCGTTTCAGACAGAGGGTAAATACAGGTATATTCAGGCAGACAGTATGAGGAAAATAAAGTTTTTTTTTAACATTACAGCTTGTAAACATGTTCTAGTAGAAACACAAAATACAAGTATGAACCTGACAATGAGCATAATATGTGACCTTTAACAAAAAGCTAAGGGGAAATGGCTGAAAATAAGAAAGCGTGACATCACGTCAGATCAACGACAATGACAGTCGTTTGATTATAAGCCTAAAAATTATTTGGAGTAGAGGGTTTTAACTGTAAAGCCTGCTCATTTCGTTAAAAGGTAAATATAAACTATTTTTATGGAAGTTTTTTATGAAAGTTCAGATATCTCCACTGTTTCTTTTATTTCGTTTTTGGAATCATTATCTTAATGGCGTTCCTAATGAGTCCCCAATCAGAATAAATCCCTCTCGTGGTCAGGAAAGGGATTTCCTGAGGAACAAAGGAAAGAAGAGATTTTAATTAGACTCCATAGAACTACATGTCACAAAGGTTTGTGCCAACCTACTGAACAATTGACCTATTAAGTTGTTGCTATATTAACACAGACAACGCTAAGTACATTCATATATATATTCTGGGGCACACTGTTTACACATATACTAGACTTGCTGGCTCACTGCTATTAACCACCATGTCACTTTACCTCGTAACTTTATCTTTGATTACTCTTGTGTAGTTCATGTTTTTTACTTATACTAGTTGTATATACCTCTTATTTTATCTATTCTTATTTTTTCTCTATTTATCTGTCCTTATTTCTGTCTTGTGCTGCTCCAACACCTGAATTTCTCCTCTGGGGATCAAATAAAGGCTTACTGTATCTTATTTTAACATTTTTGATCTTTGAATTAATTTTGGAAAAGTTATTTTCAAGATTCAAGATTCCTTTATTTGTCATTTTTATGCTCCACATAAAAACCAAAATTGTATTTCACACATCCACCACTCAGTAATTCAGTGCAAAATAATTAGTTAAAACTAAAAAGTAGTTAGCTAATAAATAAGAGCACTAATAAATAAGCTAAAAGTACGCTAAAATAGAATGAAATAAATAGTTATAATTTAAAAATTAAAAATATTTTTAAAGGAACAGTCTCTTAAGTGCAGTTCACATTCTCTGATTGAGCAGTCTGATTGCTGTGGGAAAGAAGCTCTTTTAACAGCTGGATATTAATCACTATATGCATGGTATACCTTTTTTTTAAATATCTTTTATTACTGATTGACAAAGAGTAGATTAAGCATTGATCAGAGTATTGCGTTTTAACGATTCTTCATGAGTTTTAACAGGTTGCATCTGACGGTGCAGCCTTATGTTGTGGTCACTCATTAGCAAGGCATGTCATTCAATTAAGCTCTGAACTGAGCCTCTGCATTGGCACAGGAGAAATTAGCACACTGTAAGTTAACAAAGAGTGATGTATAGGACAACATATCATGTTGTAGAAATACATTCAATATCTACTTCCGCACAAAATTGTTTACATTCTGTTAGTGTAACATAACACAATGTGTGAGTATTTTCTTCACTGGTTATGTGAGATCAGCGTTAGAAGGCAGAAGGAGTGGCTGCACTTTGTACATAATAATATTGTTAAAATGTAAGTTGTGTCTGGTCTTCATTTTTACTGTGAACACTTCATCTTTCAATTAATTGTGACGAGCTTTAGTGTTGCACCATTACTGCTTCATAACTAAACTAAAACAACCCAAGTTAAAGGCCTGGCTCACCCACACACAGGTGACTGTGATTGACAGGTGATTAGACCTCTTTACAGGCTGCGTGGGCATCTGCAGACTGTCCTTGATTGACATCTCCCCGACTCTCCTGTTAGCTTAGACAGAATAAGTGAGAACTCCTGTTAGGTTGTGCAGGGCCTTTAAGTTCTAATGATGGTTCTTTACTCTATATCAGGGGTGCCCAAACTTTTACCCTTGGAGGGCCAAAACTGGAACTCAATGGTGGTAAACACCAAAAGTAAACACCTATTGTATTGTTAAGATGCAAAATAGTACTAGGATCCCAAGTTCCCCTAATTGATTATTATTTTAGCTTTTACATAGTAAACCACTTAAAATCCACCTTCCATAACCGATTTTTGCATTTCTAAGACTGTTTAGGGACCCCGGCATGCAGAAATATTCAAACACATTCATTTTTAGAATAGGTGAAAATAACACATTTATACTGCATTCAAAAAACTGCATGTTTTTGCCCAAAACTGCATGTGATTATCATAAATGTCTGTAAAGGGGAGACTTATGGGTACCCATAGAACCCATTTTCCTTCAAATATCTTGAGGTCAGAGGTCATGGGACCCCTGTGAATTTGGTCATGCCAGTTTTTAAAAATTTTGTGTAACTTTTTAGTGTTATTTAGCCTTCTTCTTGACAAGCTAGTATGACATGGTTGGTACCAATGGATTCCTTAGGTTTTTCTAGTTTCATATGATACCAGTACCTTCACTTCACTCTATATGACTTGCATATGGAAATGGAAAAAGGAAGTTTTTTTCATTTCAGTACAAGGACAGCACAGTGAATCATTAATAAAATCTGTGAAAAAAAAAAAAAAAGATAAGAACCACAATGCCCTTCTTTCCCCCTGTTTTATTCGTACATAACTTCTTAATTGTAAGCAGACCAAAGCAGATACAACAAGACTGCTATCTAATAGTGTATTGCAATAAAGGACAACTTTGTTTTTCAGACAGAAGTTTTACATTTGAATGAGACAAACTCTGCTAAATACTGTAAGCACGTTCATTTTAATTTGCAGTAATTAGATGGCTTTTTCATATATTTAGCATTGAAGCAATAAATCATGCTATATATTTGTTTATATCAATAGCAATAATTCTCTCTGTTCTCCTTTAGATGAAGGTCAGAGGTCAGGTTCAGCTACTCTGAAGTGTAGCACATGGCACATGGGAACTTCTGAGGCATTACATATGATTCAGAAATAAAAAAAACTATGGTGTAGTAACTACTATACATAGGCTACATATAACAATATCAGGTCTGATATATGCTATAGGAATATTTATTAATGTGGATTTATCGTTTTTATATTGTTATATGTGCATTTTATACTTGCCCAGGGACAACAGATGCCATACATTTACACTGTCTCTGTCTTAAATAAACCAATAAATTAATAAATGAAATTAATATTTCATAAAGTGAGTGGATGATCAAACAGTGATCAGTGAAAACTCTCAAATATATGTTGGACTTTAAAACCAAAGCCAATGATGTGCATTTATAGAAAATGTCAATGAAATTGCATAATAGGATATAATAGATATATATATAAATATATATATCTATATATATATATTATTAATAAGAATAAGAATAATAAATAATTGTATTGTTCTTCTTCTTATGTATGGTTTTACTCTGGATGTAATATATTGTGTATCAAAGCAGGTATTGAAATAAAGTGGGGATGCTGATCCTGAAAATGTGTAAAATATAAACCCACATCCCCATATTGCACAATAATGTTCCTAATTTCTCTATAGCTAAATTAGATTGTGTCTTTGGCAAACCCACTGTGTTCAAGAAGTGAATTATAAAATAATTGGGGAATAATTTATCTTGTGAAACAGACAAAGACAAAAACACAAACCATATTAGATAGAAGAAGTTTAATAATCTTCCAAACCTTTTCCACATTTTGGAACATTTTCTCATCAGAATCGTGTTTATTGCCAGGTGTAAGAGGTATACACTAGGAATTTGCTTTGGTTTTGTTAGTGCAAATAAGCAGTATAATGACAAAAGAATATAAAACGTTAGAATAAAATAAGAATTACAAAAAAAAATGTCATCAAATTTTGCTGAACATAACACTGTTTTGAAGAAACAGAGAGAGGATGTGTTGTTAATTGGTGTCAATAGTAGTGCAGTGTTCGCATCAGTGGAGGGCGCACTAATGGAGGGTGTGGGCGTGGTAACTGTACTAGTAACCTACATGTGAGCAGTAATGTGTAAATTAGTGCTTTAACACTATTATTCCGCATGTATAGGCACATCTAAGTAGGTTTAGAGCCGAGTAAAACCAGCATCCTCTGCAATATTAAAATAAAAGCTTAGTTTCAGCACAGAGTCGCCATCTTTACTTAGGGACAATAAGCCTAGTGCTATAAACACAACTTGCTGTAATTTGCTGAAACTCGTATTATGTTTACTTTATATATATATCAAGTGTTCTTTAAAGCACCTCACTATAAGGCGCATCTGTAGCCTATTCACACAAGTAAAATGATAATAAACTGAGTGTTTTTCTGTCGGAAATGGTTTATCTCTGTCGCCGCCATCTTTACTTTGGGTGACGCCAGCTTCTCCTCCATCTTCCTCCGCCTTCTGGTTGTCAAGAAGATGGCAGCTTCCAGGCAGGCATGAGAGGAAATACTTCTTCATAAAAACCGAATGAATTTGGATTATTGCCGCGAGATAAGACCACGAACCCGTGCTTTTGCATCTCCTGCATCGAAATAAGTAAGTGAAGTGCTGATATCATTGCGCCTTTGTGTGTGGTTTGGGATGTTTTGTTGTGTTCAGACTAGCAGTCCGGCCATTTTTCTTGTGGGAGCTTCTGTTAGAAACTAGAAGAGGCCGAAAAGATGGCTGCTTCCAGAGACACGGCATGAAACACAATAACACTCTGGTTGTGCAGTTTAAAGCAGTTTAGCTGCGGTTTAAAGGTGTTGTTGCAATTGTGGTTTTATCAGGTAAAATATGCATGTGAAAGTTAAACGCATTTGTTTTGCATTCAAGTGTAAAACCGGGTGAATTTCTTTGACAGATGCTAGCTTTGAAGCTAACGGTTGTTGAGGCAAATTAGGTTGAGCAGCTAGCCGCTGGTGCTAACGGAGAAATAGACTGCTACGGCTGATTGTTATAGTATATTTCAATAAGTTACTCGATGTGCGTTGAGGCAGGTGGCTCTCACACTGTTGCAGCTGTTAAAGTGAGATTATATTGTTGTTGTTGTGGTAATATTTACGTTAAAGTGGTAGCAGTGGATGCTAAGCTCGTTAGCTACAAGATGGCGACTCCCAGAGAAGCATGAAAATAGCCGACTCTTGATAACAGCTCTAACTGAGGGTTGAGTTCGTGTTGCAGACGTGTGTTGTGCTGCTTTGTTGCTTCACTACCAGTGTGTTGGGTTTGTTTTTATTTCAGTGTGTTCTGTAGCGGCTGTTGTTTAACAGCTTTCATCTGTTTCTCTTCTTCTCGTCGCTTCCGCCATGTTTCAGTCTGGCGGCGGTTTGTTTGGTTACAAGATGGCGGCTTCCATTGGTTGAATTCAATGGTTAGAAACAGACTGAAGTTAGACTGTTTATTAGAACTACTGGCACATCTATGTTGAGGGTTTAACACCAGTAGAGGTTGGGAAAGCTCTTAGTCTGCATTTGTTTGGTTTTTTGGATTGAATGTGTTCATTAAACCAAAGCTAACGGCTAACTGTCAAAGCTAACGGCTAGCTATGAAAGCTAACGGCTAACTATGAAAGCTAACGGCTAACTATGAAAGCTAACGGCTAGCTATGAAAGCTAACGGCTAGCTATGAAAGCTAACGGCTAGCTGTCAAAGCTAACGGCTAGCTATGAAAGCTAACGGCTAGCTATGAAAGCTAACGGCTAGCTATGAAAGCTAACGGCTAGCTATGAAAGCTAACGGCTAAAACTGTGGAAGCTAACGGCTAACTATGAAAGCTGGCTGGCTAACTATGAAAGCTAACGGCTGGCTAACTATGAAAGCTAACGGCTAAAACTGTGGAAGCTAACGGCTAACTATTGCTAGCTGCTACTAAACTGTTGTAGAAGTGAGCTTCTGCTGATGAATGTCTAACCGCCGTTAACGTGTAAAGTATCACAATGACTTCATCAGTTTAAGAACAAATGTTCCTTTATGATTCCAGAGATCATGTCTGGCCCTGGCTCCGCGGTGTCTGGGACCACGGCGGCGGTTCTGACGCCGCGGTGGAAGCGGGTTCTCGGATGGTCCGGTCCCGTTCCGCGGCCCAGGCACGGACACAGAGCGGTGGCCATAAAGGAGCTTATGGTCGTGTTTGGTGGTGGAAACGAAGGGATTGTGGATGAGTTACATGTGTACAACACCGGTAAGACTAAACTTTGCATGTATAACTTTATTTGTTTTCCCCCTCAACAAGCATAACTTAACAAATCTGCAGATGTGGAATAGCACACAACTCCTTCTCGCACGAGTCTCTCCTCTTAAAAACAGCTGTGTTTTATTTATAAATATTGTGATGTGCAGAGTAGCATACAGGCCTCAGCAGGCCAAGCAAGTCCCTGTGTGATTACATTTGGTCCCCCTCTGCTGGAGAAAGCATATAAATGCAGGTTAAAAAAGGCGGGCTAAAATAAAATGGATGATGCTGGTTGGTTTAAGTGTATCATCTGCCCCAATTCCCTGCACACAAACCAATAAGGACAGGCAAGTTTGGTTTATATATATATATATATATCCCCCATCCTTAAATGCAGATTTTGGTTCATATTATAATGTTAATAAGAGAGTTGTTAAAAGGTTAAATTAGTCATCTATGTTTAGGTCATAACATAAACTTCCTTCATAATTTGAATGACCTGGGGCCTGTACTACGAAGCGAGTTCAACATACCCAGGGTATCTTCTCGTTATCTGGCTTCACTAACCCGAACAACCGAGATCCCGCTAAGCGGTCCGACGAAGGTGGTTATTAACTCGGTAAATCAACCCAGGGTATCTTCATCTGGCTGCGAGCAGCATATGACCAATCGCAAACACGGACAAGTCCACAGACAGACAGACGGACAGAGCGGCACATTTTACAAAAGGAAGAGCAAACTATATATTGGACAAATACGAAGAAGTTAAACACATAATCCAGGCTAAAAGTAAGTAACACAGTTGAAGCTGCCAAATTAACAGATTTATTGATTTAACGGAATACTCAAAAGTCAGATATAGTCGTCTAGATATAAATATCTTTTAGGAATGCAATGGATGAATGGATTACACGTCTTTATACCCTGTGGCCAAGGTATGGAGTGTATGACTATTTCAACCTTCTTTCAGCTGCGTCCCCGTCTCCAACGGTGTGAAACGCACTTGAGAGCAAGTAAAAAATAAATATAAAAACATAATTCAAAGCGGTAAACACCCACAGCATACAGCCAGCTGTCCTTCCTGCATTTGTCAGTTGAAACTGTGTTGTTTTTAGTCTGGATTATGACTTAAACTTCTTCGTATGTGTGTAATATTATCATACAATCACCGCACTGAACTCTGATTGGTCAGTAGGAGGTGCTTTTATACAAGTTGATCTCTTATCTGGAACATAACCTGCTCCGGAGCAGGTTAGCTGTCCAGCATAAGTTACCATGACGATCTACCCCAGTAAGAAGTGAACCACCTTCGTAGGACTGAAAACCCAGGGTTAACCCTGAAGTTACCTCACTAATGCCAAATCCTGCTTTGTAGTACAGGCCTCTGATATGAGTCAACTGATAACTTCACTGTCATTATTGTGTTTTAATTTCTAGCAACAAACCAGTGGTTTATCCCAGCGGTCCGTGGTGATATTCCCCCCGGTTGTGCTGCGTATGGTTTTGTCTGTGATGGCACCAGATTGCTGGTGTTTGGTGGAATGGTGGAGTATGGAAAGTACAGCAACGATCTCTATGAACTACAGGTAAACTGTCTTATGTAAATTAACCCACATGTTTGTATTAAATTTGCACGTTAAAAAAATTAAGATGTAGTTGATCTCAAACCAGACTTTTCCAGATATGCTAGTTTTATTTGCTCATGCAAGCATAACATTGAGACGAATATGTTTACAATACAAACATTTTACATGTAAGTTGTCCTGCTCGTATTATCTGCATCAGAGATTGTTGATGTAGAAAAAGAGTTTGAAAATACATGGCAAAAGTTATATTTTTAATATTATGGTATAGCTGTTTACATAATAAGCACAAGAAGAGGCAAATAAAACAAATCCATCTTTGTGAATTGTAAGTTTCGTGCATGTTAATGTAAATGTGTTCCATGCAGTTCAGCTATAGATAGTGAAAGTAAGCCATGAAAACATTAATCCTGATTTACAAAATGCAGTCTGGAGGTGTGTTGCATAGTGTTTGGGCTGCCATTGAGTCTTTATTATCCTGCTTGCAAAAGCTTCCCTCTGTGCACAATGAAGGAAGTTTAAGTTACAGATGTGCTCTGTTTCAGGTTATTACGTAAAGTAGATATGGCCCAATCATGTTTTGTCAACCAGAGTCCGGATGGATTTTTAAGCCTCTGGGTAATGGAATAGATTAATATTAAATGGGAAATATAATAAGTTAATGCAACATTTAAAATAGGATTAGTGGTTAAAAAATGTATGTGCATTTTTAGTCATAGTTTTAAATCCTTACCATTTTGTCAGAATAGGGAATGAGGTCAACTTGTGTTTGTTAAGCCTCTGCTGTGACCTAAGATAGATTAGGTCATACCTAGTCTATTGATATGTTGTTTTGACCATGCATTTTGTTACAGGCCAGCAGATGGGAATGGAAAAAGTTGAAAGCAAAAAACCCGAAGAATGGCCCCCCTCCTTGTCCTCGTCTTGGCCATAGTTTTTCCCTGGTTGGCAACAAATGCTACCTGTTTGGTGGACTAGCCAATGACAGCGAGGACCCAAAAAACAACATTCCCAGGTACACATGTTTTTCCTTCCTTTGATGCAGGAGATGCTTGAGATTCTGCTTCAACCAGCAACATGAGTGTGACGTCTTGTCTGTTTTTCATTCTTCAGATACCTGAATGATCTGTACACACTTGAGCTTCGTGCGGGTTCCAGTGTGGTCGGATGGGATATTCCAATCACATACGGCGTTCTGCCTCCGCCCCGCGAGAGCCACACGGCCGTGGTATACACAGAAAAGACGAGCAGGAAATCTCGCCTGATAATCTATGGAGGGATGAGTGGTTGTCGCCTTGGAGATCTGTGGACACTTGATATTGGTACGTTTTCTAAAAGTGATTAGAAAAATGATAAATGCCCCAGCTGGTGCCACTCAGAGGCTGCCTATTTACACTCAATCAGACCAAAGGGGATTAAACATAGTCACCCTAAGAGGCCCACACTTTCAGAGAGGATAAAAAGTCCATGTCAACAATGATGTGTGAGAGTTTGCCTCATCTGTGGTACTTTAATTTATCTGATTGCATGTCAGAATACATAGGGGCTTTTGTATAACATCCTACTGCTGATCATTCTCCAGAAACCCTGACATGGAACAAACCATCAGTAAGTGGGACAGCACCGCTCCCCAGAAGTCTTCACTCTGCCACCACCATCACAAACAAGTGAGACAGCTGCTGTACCAAAGCAATAACATATTGAATGTCTTATTTAATCATGTTTGAATTACCAGGCTGAGCAGCATCTCACTGATTTAATTTTCTCAATGTGCAGGATGTATGTTTTTGGAGGATGGGTTCCTTTGGTAATGGACGATGTCAAAGTGGCCACACACGAGAAGGAGTGGAAGTGCACAAACACTCTTGCCTGCCTAAATCTAGGTTTGTCTAACTCTGTATTTATAACACTTTGAAACTGTTTGAGTAAAACGGGCTTCACTGATGTTAATTTTTGTGCCACGTGTGTGTCTGTAGACTCCATGTTGTGGGAGACAGTGTTGATGGATACTCTTGAAGACAATATCCCTCGGGCCCGTGCTGGCCACTGTGCCGTGGCCATCAATTCCAGACTCTACGTTTGGAGTGGCCGTGACGGTTATCGTAAAGCTTGGAACAACCAAGTCTGTTGTAAAGACCTCTGGTACCTGGAAACAGGTATGTTTCGTCATTCAGAGTGACTTCAGTGGCTCAGGTTGTCAAATAGTATAATTGTTTTTAAACTTCTTGTCCTCCGTCTCCTCCCCAGAGCGGCCACACGCCCCTGCCAGGGTGCAGTTAGTCCGTGCCAACACAAACTCTCTTGAGGTGAGCTGGGGTGCCGTCTCAACCGCTGACACCTACTTACTGCAGCTGCAGAAATATGACATCCCTGCGACTCCAGCTGCAGCCTCGCCAGCCATGAGTGCCACCCACGTGCAGCCTCTGAACTCTCTAAAGAGCCCCGCACTGGCTGCTGCAGCACCCTCTGCCCAGAGCCTACCCCAGACAGGTAGTACACTAGTGACTAATGATTCTTCTTTTCCAGCTCTTCCATGTCCATTGTTGTCACTACACCAGGAAGCTCAACTACTGCAAAAATGCTGCACATGAAGTAGGACTGAATGATTTAAATAAATATCTAATTGCGATTATTTTTGAGTGATATTGCAATTGCGATATTAGAGGGAATTATCATTTACATAATTATTCTAATTTTCATTGAAAAACATCTTAAAATGATTATAGTGTGAATTTTTGCGGAGGTTTGTACCAAACAAAGAGGTTTTCTTAAGTCTGTAGAATACTATGTGTAGGTCAGGACATCTCTGCAGCACCACAATATTTAATTTAAAATGTGTATTTTGACACACATTTTGCCGTTAACAAATATTGTCTAATCATCGGTTCCCTTATCTTACAGCTGTCTTGAAGGTTGCAGCTCAACAGTCTGCCACAGGCACATCTATTGTCACAGTCCGCCCCAGCCAGCCAGGGAAATCCCCCGTCACTTTGACATCCCTCCCGCCAGGTGTCCGGATGGTAATGCCTGCCCAGACCACCCAAGGATCGGTATGAGCAGCAATTTTATTACTGCGTTTTTATCTTGTTAAAGATTTTGCGTGAATTATATATCATTGTAAATGTGCCCAATGTTCTTCTTTTTTTTTTCAGCCAATTGGCAGTAGCCCTCAGATGAGTGGCATGGCAGCTTTAGCTGCAGCAGCTGCAGCAACACAGAAGATCCCGCCCTCCTCTGCAGGCACTGTCCTCAATGTTCCTGCAGGTGCCACCATTCTCAAAACAGTAGCCGTCTCCCCCGGCACAACCACAATGAAAATGGCTTCTCCAGTCATGGTACAAATCTCAATACACATTCTCATTTCTAACATTTTGTGCATTCTGTCTGTCACAAGCCGATTCTGAAAATAATGTTGTGCTTGTAGGTCAGTAATCCGGCCACCAGGATGCTAAAAACTGCTGCCGCCCAGGTGGGCACAGCGACTGCAGGCTCTCCCACCACCAGACCCATCATCACCGTGCACAAGTCTGGTGCAGTCACAGTGGCCCAGCAGGCCCAGGTGGTTACCACTGTGGTGGGAGGAGTCACCAAGACCATCACACTGGTCAAGAGTCCCCTCACTATGGGCAGTGGTGGCACCCTGGTAAGAGAGCAGCACTCTGTAGCACAATGTAATACTGGAACACCACTCTGAGAGCACCCTTTGGTGCTTTCACATGCATGCTGTAACTCACGGATTCTGTAAATTGCTTTTTCACACTTAGTGTGTGCGTTTTGTTTGTTTTGTCACAAGACGGTGACAACATGCACTGAGCTTGAACCAGTGGCGGACGGAGTAAAGTTTGGCCTAAAGTGACTGTTGGAGAATTCTCCTAAGAAAACAGGGAGCATGATGTTAGTGATCTGCATGACTGTTTGGTCAGTTAGGGTTGAGATGATTTGCAAAGCCACCAGTGGTCCGGCTTCCCACTGAACTCCCTGTGCTGTCCGATGTTTTCCGGCGACTCATGAACTTGAGTCTCTCTCCCTATGTTGGCAGATCTCCAACCTTGGCAAGATGATGTCTGTTGTACAAACCAAGCCAGTGCAGACATCAGCTATCACAGGCCAGGCTTCCACTAACCCTCTCACACAGCTCATACAGGTCAGCTATCTGCATGAGTGCAGGAAAAAAACAAAAAACATGAGGTCGCTTAAAACTCCTGAGACAGGCACCAGATGTCTTTCTCCAAATGGTTTGCATCACTTGTGCCTCTCTCCCCAGACAAAGGGTCCCCTCCCAGCCGGCACCATCCTGAAGCTGGTGACCTCCGCAGATGGCAAGCCAACCACCATCATCACCACTTCCCAGGCTGGAGGCGCAGGACACAAGCCCCATATCCTCAACATCAGCGGCATCTCTCCCACCACCACTAAGCAGGGCACCACCATCATTAAGACCATCCCCATGTCGGCCATTATGAGCCAGTCGGGAGCTGCAGGTCTAAACTCACGCAAGTTTACATTCATATCTACATATCACAACAGCCTACAAAGTTATGACTGAGAACTGTGCTACAAAGTGTTGGAGTTTAAACAAAACTTGAACCAGATGAACATCTGGATCAAATACTTTCCTCTGTTTGTTGTCATCCGTTTGAATTTCCAGATGAGCGGTGATGGCATGCCGCAACAGAAGTAGCAATGATTTAGTCTTTGAAGTTTTTTTATGTATATTGTTTCCTGCAATGGCCTGAACATTTTGGCAATTAGCGTAAATAAAAACAAATGTTCAGAATTATTTACAGGTGTAAATTAACCCTTTTAAAAATGGACCTCCAGCAGGCGGCCGCGGGAGATGATTGCTTTCATGATCCTGTTTTAAATCGATCTAAAATAAAAACCATAATAGCTAGAGCATTAATTTGTTTTGCAATAGAAGGCTAAGAATGATAAGATGATGTCATTACGTTGCGTGTGGAACGTAATGAAACTATCAAAACACCTTTGCACTCAATCTGCTAGATAGTTCAAATAACTTATGAAGTATTGAGAAATATGTTATCCATGTTTCTACATTTAGAATCTTTTGGATCAATGTGTTTTGTGTGTTTATTTAGTAACATTTTATGAAAAACATTTAGTTGTTTTTTTATGACACAATTTCAACACTTTATCAATTATGGTTTATTGACTTGCATAACCTTTTAGCATTTGAAGATACTCCAAGAAATTACATCACATTAAGCAAAAATACCAATGTAGGCACTGGTGGACCATTTATATTGCAGAGTTCGAAGGGTTAACCAGGGTCTGGTATTTGGGTAGTGTTTTGACATTCTTTTGTCCTTGCAGGTGTGACAAGCAGTGGCATGAAAACGCCCATCACAATCCTTACCACGAAGGTGATGACCTCTGGAACTCCCGGTAAAATCATCACTGCCGTGCCCAAACTCGGCACTGCAGCCGGCCAACAGGGACTGACTCAGGTAAACTGAGTGTTTTATAGATATCATCTTTGTTGTTCTGCTCATGTGTATGTTGCACCTGAGGAGACTAATCATGACTTGTGTGTGTGTGTGTCTCTAGGTGGTATTGAAGGGTGCTCCTGGGCAACCTGGCACTATTTTGCGCACCGTTCCGATGAGCACCATGGGTGGTGTTCGACTTGTCACACCAGTGACGGTGTCTGCTGTTAAGCCCACTGTCACTACTCTGGTTGTCAAGGGGACTACTGGTAAGAATAACTATGTTATCGTGATTTGTTTTCAATGATTTATTTATGGATCACATTAATATGTTATTGCAGATCAGAATCAGACATACTTTATTCATCTCCAGGGCGGAAATTCGGGAGTTACAGTTGTTCTTGTATAAACATAAAGAAATATAAGAAAATCAAAACATTGCTACAATATGTACATAAAGCTACAATATAACACAATATATGTAAAAAAAAAAAAAAGTATAATAGTACGTACTAAAATTGAAAATGAGAATATATGAAATATGTAGGAATATTTGCATTAAGACATGCAATATATAGCAGATAACCACTGTGCAAATAAGTAAATACAAATGCTGAGAAGTGGGATTTATTAAGTGTGTTAAATATATATGCCAGAATGGTATAAATAAGAAATTAATTTCTTGAAATGTACTAGTATTAATGACAGTATTGAACAGTTGAATTATTGTACAGTTGAGTTTAGTCAGATTTTGTACACTGTACTCTGAATCCTTTGTGTTTTCATCTTTTAAGGTGAAACACTACAGGGGAAGAGGTTAAACATTTTAACTAATGGATATCACAATGAAACTTCCCCAGTTGATTACTTACATTAAGACAATTATTTTTTTTAAGTTTTCTGAAATTGTATGTGTAAATATGCGAATGAGGCATTATTTAATGCTAACTTTTGGTGAATTTAGGTGAAATCTACAGATGCAAGAAGACAAAAGTCCAGTAAAATACACCAGGGCTGCAACTAAGGATTATTTTCATTGTTGATTTAATCTGTCGATTATTTTCTCGATTATTCGATTAGTTGTTTGGTCTATAAAATGGTGAAATATGTCGATCAGTGTTTCCCAAATCCCAAGATGACGTCCTCAAATGTCTTGTTCTGTCCACAACTCAAAGACATTCAGTTTACTGTCATAAAGGAGCGAATAAACTAGAAAATATTCACATTTTGGAAGCTGGAATCAGAGAATTTTTACTTCTTTTTTTTCTTAAAAATTAATCAATTATCAAAATACTTGGCGATTAATTTAATAGTTGACAACTAATCGATTAATCGTTGCAGCTCTAATAAACGCTTAAACGTGTTTTTTTGGATGTTTTCTCTCCACTAGTCTGAAAGAAGACATGTTATGGAAGCAAAATAAATCTCTAAATTGATCAGTGCATGAAAAAAATGAAGTTTTTGCCTTTAGTGTCTCGCCTTAATGCCACTTATATTCCTTCCAGGTGTCACCACTCTTGGGACAGTCACCGGCACCGTCTCCTCCAGCCTGGCAGGAAGCACAGTGGACAGTTCCAACGCCTCTCTGGTCACACCCATCACCACACTGGGAACCATCGCTACTCTGTCCAGCCAGGTCATCAGCCCAGCTGCCATAACTGTGTCAGCTGCTCAGACCAGCCTGACTTCTGCCTCCGCACTGCCCTCCTCTACCATGACAGTGCAGGTAAGACCGTTGTTCCTCAGGTTGTATTTAGCATTTTAGTCATCAGGACATTAAATCATGGCAGCGGTATGCATCATGAGCTCTTAAATTCCATGAAAACGTTTGTAGAGGTTGGGGTGTTGATGACAGAGCGACTGCTAGAAAAACAATGAGATAAGAGTTCAGGGAGAGAGAATAAAATTATTCTTTTTGAGTATGAAGCATGCTGTATGACTTAAAGATAACTTAAATTGCTTTACTGTCCTCTGCCCAGAACCAGCCCACCCAGGTGACTCTGATCACAACTCCCAGTGGTGTAGAAGCTCAACCTGTGCAGGATCTACCAGTGTCCATCCTGGCTTCACCAACCTCTGAACAGCCCAGCTCCACTGAGGCTGGAACAGCTGGAGAGGGCTCCGGGACCGTCACCCTGGTCTGCTCTAACCCGCCCTGCGAGACCCACGAGACGGGAACCACCAACACAGCCACCACCTCTTCTGCCACCATCGGAGCAGGACAGGTCTGTTCTAACCCGCCGTGCGAGACCCACGAGACCGGGACGACTAACACAGCTACCACAGCGTCGGCCAACATAGGAGGAGTCCAGCAGGTGTGCTCTAACCCGCCATGTGAGACCCACGAAACAGGCACGACCAACACAGCCACAACTGCATCATCAAACATGTCTACGCCGCGCATGTGCTCCAACCCGCCATGCGAGACCCATGAAACCGGGACGACTAACACAGCTACCACAGCGTCGGCCAACATGGGAGGAGTCCAGCAGCTGTGCTCCAACCCGCCCTGCGAGACCCACGTGACGGGCACCACCAACACCGCCACCCAGTCGTCATCTAACATGAACACGGGCCAGACGAACACGACGCAGAGGGTGTGCTCCAACCCGCCCTGTGAAACGCACGAGACGGGGACCACCAACACCCCGTCCACAGCCACCTCCAGCATGGGAGGCGACCAAACCAGCACAGCGACAGGCCAGGTCCAGAGGGTTTGCTCCAACCCGCCATGTGAAACACACGAAACTGGAACCACCAACACAGCCACCACTGCCACCTGCAGCATGGAGACAGGCGAAGGTACGGGTATACCCACATGTACTGTGACTGAATTGATTGTGAAATTAATTTATAGGTATGAAGTCAAACTTAAATTCTGTTATTGTATCCATCAGCAGACCAGCAGACAGAAGAGGGAGCAGAAGGTACCAGCAGCACAGAAGTGGTCGCCCCCGCCCCCGCCACCACCACCACCGCTGCAACTAGCATGGTTACCACCACCCAGGGCAGGGCCATCACTACTGTCACTCAGTCTACGCCAGCCCCCGGACCATCTGTACCTGTAAGGAATGCACCAATATACCAGCAGAATTAAGAGATGATCTAACCACCATTACTGAGTCGTGTTAATCTCAGCAGATGTCTGAGTCATAAAGGGCATTCACACCAAACATGAAGTGAACCTTTCGTGTGGCGTGATTACATACAAAGTCAATGCAAAGAGGCGAATAGATGCAAGTTTGTGCCAAAATATTTCAACTCGAGTGAGACATTTGCATGACGCTGTTTCACGAAAGCCCATCAGCGTTGAGATTCTCCTCCTGTCGTCACTAACGTGCTGATGTTGTTGAATCAGAATGGAAAAAAAAAAATATTTGAGCCTTCTGTAGTACCTCATATTTATAGAGACCAGACAAACTCAATGTATGTGTATAAACCACAGACCGTCTATGGTATAAACAACAACATCGCTGCTGTATTTGTGTCTAGATGACGATATGTTGAGTGTTGATGGAGCAGCTGCAATGTTAGCACAGCCTGGCACTGATCGATCCAAACTCCATTCAGAAAACAAGCATTTTAAAAGTTGTGGTCTTGCGGACAGACCTGACAAAGCATGAATTCAGACTTTTTACAAATCGGCATCATTATGTAGTTATTTCGGCATCCTTTTGATCCGTTTATTGTAATTAAATCATAACACAATCTGTTTATTTTGGGTTCATACCGCTGTACCGACGTGTGGCTTGCTAGATACAGCTCGGTGAAATTCATAGAGCGTCGCCAAATGATTTTATGAGCCCAGACGGCTGTTAGTTTTCCGACTCATCTTGGACTTCCACAACAACACAAAGTACCAATAGTGGTTATTTCGGCCATGCTTGATTAAACGTTGTTGGTATCTACTTGGAGGTAAACTCCTCCTCCTCCTCTGAGAAGCGTTTAGTGCGAGTGATGCAAATGAACACAAATGATCCCCTAGTCAAACTCACAAAGTAACGCGAGGTGAAAATTTGCTTTGCTTTTGGTTTGATGTGAGAGAAACATAATTTCCCATCGTGACCAATCTTGTTTGTTTTATCTTTGTTTCTCTCCAGTCGATCTCATCGATCACAGAGAGCGTGGGTACTGCTGCCAGCTCCACAGAGGAGCCCATGCAAACTGATGAGACGGCATCGGCAGAAGCTGCACCTGCAGCGGAGGGAGCCACCGCTATGGAGACACAAGCGGAGGTAAATACAGTGTAATGTCACCAAAGCCATTGTAGGCTTCAAGTCCATTCAGTCAAAGATATATTAAGTGACCTATAATGTGTTCTCTCAGGGAGAAGCGGCCACAGCTACAGCCTTGAATCTGCCCTCAGAGCTGATGTCTGAGGGTCAGGGCGCCACGCTCATGGTGACGGGGCTGTCGGACGAGGAGCTGGCTGTGACTGCAGCAGCAGAGGCCGCCGCTCAGGCAGCCGCCACCGAGGAAGCCCAGGCCCTCGCTATCCAGGCTGTCCTCCAGGCCGCCCAGCAAGCCGTAATGAGTGAGTTCAACCATCGTCTTGTGTAGTCAGATTTCTCTGCACCCTTGGTTTTGCTTTAGTAGCGTCATAGGTCACTCCCAAACAGTTAACAACAATTTACAGTTTCTCATGATGCCGTCATGCTTGTAGTTTGTATGAATTCTTAAATATTTTCTCTGCTTACAGATGAAGGAGATTCCACTAGAGAGAGCCAGCAACCCACCACCATCCCCATCATGTTGACCCAGCAGGAGCTGGCAGCGCTGGTCCAACAGCAGCAGCAGCTGCAGATGCAGGAGGCTCAGGCTGCTGCACAGCAGGCCGCCGTGGACACAAGCTTGCCCACCGAAGGCCTCGCCCCCGCTGACAGCCTCAACGACCCCTCTGTCGAGAGCAACGGACACAACGAGATGGCCGCCGCAGTCACCAGTGCTGTGGCGTCACTGCTGCCTCGTACCACCGCTGAGAGTAAGACTTTTAGCTTTTTTTTTATTGCTTACTTTGGATGCCTGTTTTTACAGCAGATTGACCTTATTGTATCGTTCCTTTTCGCTCCACAGCACTCGCTCCATCAAGCACATTTGCACCCTCTGTATCGGTGGCAAGTCCAGCCAAGCTGCAAGCAGCAGCCGCTCTCGCAGAGGTCGCCAATGGCATCGAGGGAGAGGTGAGTTATTGTACAACATCTGGCTGGTTCAGCTTCAGGTCAAAGAGGAGAAATGTAACAGTGAATAATTGTGTTTCCTTCCAGAAACAAGCCCCTCAGCCAACCCCAGTGAAGCCTGTTGTAAAAAAAGAGAACCAGTGGTTTGATGTTGGAATTGTTAAAGTGACAAATATGGTTGTCACCCACTTCTACATGCCAGGAGATGATTCTCATGGAGATGTAAGTGTCTCAGGAGGCTCCTTTCATGCTTGGATGACTTTGTGTTAGTGTGCTCAGTGCGTCTCTAATCTCTTTGTTTTGTTCGGTAGGATGACTCCGGCATCATGCCAGACTACGGCCAGATGAAGAAAATGGAGCTGCAGCCTGGAACAGCTTACAAGTTCCGTGTTGCTGGAATCAACGCTTGTGGTCGTGGATCGTTCTCCGAGATATCTGCTTTCAAGACCTGCCTACCAGGCTTCCCAGGAGCACCCTGTGCCATCAAAATCAGCAAGGTAAACACACCAGTAAAGCCCTTGTCCCTTGTTTTCTTCTTATTTTGTTGTTGACTTACTGGTGTGTAAAACATGACGATAACACCAGCTGTTCTCATGAGTAATGATCGTTGACTGTCCCTCTACAGAGCCCAGATGGCGCCCACCTGACCTGGGAGCCGCCCTCGGTGACGTCGGGGAAGATCATCGAGTACTCCGTGTACCTGGCCATCCAGAGCAACCAGACGGCCGAAGCCAAGGCCTCCACCCCGGCACAGCTAGCCTTCATGCGCGTGTACTGTGGACCCAACCCCTCTTGCTTGGTGCAGTCGTCCAGCCTCTCCAACGCCCACATCGACTACACCACCAAGCCTGCCATCATCTTCCGCATCGCCGCCCGCAATGAGAAGGGCTACGGCCCTGCCACCCAAGTCCGATGGCTGCAAGGTGAGCACACAGTTTCACAAGCTAATGCTCAAATATTTAGGGCTTTCCTCAACCAAAGAAATTCTTAGTTGACTAACACATTACGATTTTGTTGACTAATTGATTAGTTGATTTAATCAACAGATCTGTAAAACTGAGTTTCTCCACAACAGCCCTGTCTCCTAAAAGTTACGTTTCCATACAACTAAACTGCATTCTCAATTAGGTTTGGAAGGAAACGTATTTAGTAGTTTAAGAAGTTTTGTTGCGTTTTCGTTTTGTTTTGTTTCCATTTACAACGTTTATCACGGGTTTAAAAACAATAATTATAATCCGGGAGAAAAGACATGTCCCTCAAAACGTATTTTGGTTATACAGTTTAGTTGTATGGGAACGTAATTTTGTGGGAGACGGGGTTGCTCCACAGAGAGATGTGCTCGTAAGTTTCTTAGACATAAGTGATTCAGTATGAATAAAAGCATAAAAAATGACTAATTGACTAAAGAAATCTTTTATTCTTCTTATCTTTAAACGATTTATCGATAAGTTAGCAATTCATTGTTGGATAAAGAGAAATATTAAAAAAAATGTTCTGCCTTGTAGAATCCGGCAAAGATGCCGCCTCTGGAAAACCGGCCGCCAAAAGACCAGGCACCTCTCCTGATACGTAAGTACAGTATTCACGTTTCATACTGTGCACACAGGCTGGACATTAACGCCAATGAATAAAACATGCAATGCTCATTCTGGTTTTTTTTGTGTGCTCTTGCAGTAAGGCTACTGGTCCAAAGAAAGCAAGGACGGACCAGTGAGGTTGCCCCAGAGACCCCTCCCAGTCTTTTGTCCTTTTTCCACTCGCTGTCCTTTTATCAGGAAGACTGACCTTCACCCCTCCTCTACCACCTCCTCATCCTCCATCCTAATCTCATCCTCCACCCTCAAGTCTCAGATCAAGACAGCAATGGAGGCAGAACAACCGTATGAAGCCGAGATGAAAGTCAATCTGAGAGATGTTTCTGTAGATAAAAACCCCTCCTTCCTCCTCGTTCTGTTGGTTGTACTATTTTTAGAGCAACACAAACTTAGAAGCACATTATCTTTTTCAGTCACATCCCTTTCCATCGTTTAACATCTATTTTTGGCTTGTTTCAGTAGTTGAGCAGTATAGAGAAGCATTTACATCTTTCACAAACTGGGAGCCAGCCTGAGCGCAATGTTACCTATTTTTCTTTTTGTCTTTGTTTTGTGAATCCTGGGGGGATGTAGAGAGAGACTACACAAAATGATGTACAGTGTTGAAAAAAGGCTGTGGAGGCACGAGTTTAGATGAGAGGAAAAATCGGTATGGATACAAATAAAGCACTTGTCCTCAACGACAGAGGACATCTTTTTTTTTTCTCCTTTATTTTTTTTGGTCAAAACAAATTTTGCTTCATCGAGAACCAAGTCTGTATTCATCGTACTGGACTCCAGTCTCCTGGTAATGTCATCACTGTGCGCTTTTTACCCCAAGATGAGGACTGGTGGCCGACACTTCAAAGTGGACAAAACAAAAAGAAAGACAAAGAGATTTGTAGAGAATGAATGACAGACTTTGCTAGGACTGAGACTTGCAGCACACACAAAAAGAAATCTTGCAAAATCTTCCCAAAAAATTAGCAAGCAATGACGCAGAAGATCTTTTGTGTAGTTTATTTTTGTATTTTTTAAGCTTTTTTTTCTCTCCTGTGTGTATGTGTATGTCGTGTGCATTTTTAAAAAAAAACATCACTTTTTTTAACTGTTGTTCATCCCCATAGTTTGTGTTCGTGGGAAGATCCGGTGGCTGTGTTGAGGTTGCCACTCTATTTTTAAAAAATCTTCATTCAGTTGGTTGTATGTTCTTGTTGTTAACAGATGGTATTGAAAGAGATAAAGACTTTTGTATTTGTTCCAAGTAGAACCCACAGAGGTTATAGGACTGAAGGGATCTTTGAAGTGGACCCAGGGAGAGGAGAGTTTTTACTTTGTTTACTACTCAATGCTTGTGTTGCTTTGTTTGCCAAACATGGAATTTCACGGGGTATACGAGGAAAACAACATCCGATCTTTTCCCCCCTAATATCCCGATCAGTTGTCCTACGCTTTTTATGCTCATGAATGTGGCGTCTCACCTCTTCTTTAATTTTTAGAATGGCAAATTATATTAGTAGACATATTTTCCCTATCCTATTGATGTATGTGAATCCATTTAATAAATTTTAATTTTTTTTTTCCTTCCATGGCTCTGTATTTCAGACTACAGATGGTGTGCAAGCTAACTGTGATGTGTTAAACCCGTATGTCTTTTGAATGGGGATGTCTTGGGAAGAAAGCTTACATAGCCGGAGTGTACTCACTTGTAAATTAGTTCGTTCATAGAGCAAGAATAAAACAAACAAAAAAAAAACATCTTGGCCTTTTATATAATTACCTGTAACAAACTGTTTTTACATGTTGGTCATCTCTTGATTGCCTTTTGTGTCTTTACTTATAAAAGAAACAAATATATATATAAATATATATAGTCTCCCTGATGGTTCTAATTTGCTTCTGTCAAGCTGATTCACTGTAGGAGTCTGAATCACTGCTCGGTTCATTACAAAGACAAGAGTTTGTACAGGGAGGTTTCTGACCGGACATGAGTGTATATCTACGTTGTAAGGGCGGATTCAGTTGTGATGGTAACGGCCAGGAAGATCAGAGCCGAGGTTTTCGCTTGCCGCCTTTTTCTCCGGCTGGCGCCTTGGTTCCCGTTTGTGGTTTGCTCCCGATTTCTTACTAGAAATGAACTTTCTCTTCATATGCATTCATAATTTTTGTGTGTGTCAGTGTGTCTGTTGAACAAAACTAGACATGCATGCAAAAGCAGTGTATTTTAGTAGTGATGCCTTAAGTTAGACCATAAGCTGAAGGTTCTCAAAAAAAAAGAAGAAAAAACATTTAATGAGTTTGTTCCCCTCTCCATGTGGTATACAATTGTGTCCTTTTCCTTCCACAGTACCTTTGCTGGGTCACTATTTTTGCACCCTCGTTAGATAGGTCATCATCAGCAGTGCCGAGGTCTCTCTGAACTTTCCCTCCCACACTGGGACAAGTGCTGCTCTCAGCACTCACAGGTGTTGCGAGTTTCTCTCGGCTGTTTGCAGGTTATCTGGAAATGTCCTGTATTTTCCAATGTGTGTTTTTTGTACTGTAGGGAGTAATGTATCTTTTATCATCAAAAAATAAACATGTTAAACATAGAGAGAGAGAAATTTTTGCGTCTTCTTTTCATTACAAAGATTTAAAAAAGTGGCTAAAATCACCTGTTGTAAGCCGCTCTGAGCTGCTCTCAGGAACGGCTTCTCCACATCCAGGTCCTCTTTAGCACTTCCTTCAAAGTATTCTGCTCCTATTTCCTCACACCACTGCAGGGCCTTCCTGCCAGACACCTGCAGGGAGAGAGTCATAGTTTATTATTCACATTTCTTTATTTTAGAAATCAGCAATACGACAAAACAGGTCATAAGGCATCATACTGAGATATCAAAACAGGCATGACTCAACTGACATTCACCATTGTATCGGAACATATGGGAATTACAAGAAACTCTAAAAGATAAAAATAAAAAGGAAAAAAAGACAATAACGTACATTATATAAATAATAACTTAAAGGTCCCATATCATGCTCAGTTTATAGTAGAACATGTTTACATGCTTTAATGTTAAAAAAGAAACTTTATTTTCCTCATACAGTCTGCCTGAATATGCCTGTATTTAACCTCTGTCTGAAACACTCCGGTTTAGCACATTTCAACAGAATTGCGTTGCCAGGCAACAGCTTGGGTCCATGTTTACTTCCTGTCAGCTGATGTCATTCACAAACATTGCAACTGGAAATAAACTGGGACACATTTTTGTTTGAAATGGTCCAGAGGCCTATATTGGTGCCTTTGAATGAAACTCGTGAGCTTGTGTTTACAACATGGGAAGTTGTGTACAGGATATGTGTGGCGTTCAAGTGGTTAAGGCGTGAGAACACCGCTGCTAAGCAACGACAATACTAACGTTACTGTCGGCGTCTAGAAGCAACAGAGGCTAACAATTTAGCAAGCTAGCAAGCGGCATAATGACAGAGGAAAAAGATGAGGCCGTTGGGAATATCAACATTTTCCTCAGACATATAAAATTACGAAGTAAAAAAAAATACGACTACATTTACAGTATTATGACTTATTATGCATCGAAAAATGATCTTCCATGGCCTCCGCCATTTCTGAAAACGTCAACAAACACGTCACAACTCGTGAACTCTGAGCTTTCAGAAACTTTCCACTTACAAGGTCGTGAATACGACATGAGGGGGGCGTTCATATGGACTCTTCTCGTGAACACGGTAAACACGACCCAATTTCAAGACACCACTATATTGTACAGTTTTGACATCACAAAGTTTAAAGGTCCCTTATTGTGAAAAGTGAGATATACATGTCTTTTAAATTATAAAGCAGGTTTAAGTGCTATATAAATACTGTTAAACTATCAAAACGCTCAATGTACGGAGAAATACACCGAGCCCGTATTCATAAAATTGTGCGTTTGAAACAAGCCGTTAGGATTTATGACCATTTGTGATGTCACAAATATAAAATATATATAGATCATCACACAGTTTTAAACATAAACATTCTAAATGTGTCCCAGTTTATTTCCAGTTGCAGTGGATGTAAATAACATCAGCTGACAGGAAGTAAACATGGACCCAAACTGTTGCCTAGCAACGCAAGTGAGGTAAAACGGAGCATTTCAGACAGAGAGTAAATACAGGTATATTCAGACAGACAGTATGAGGAAAATAAAGTGGTTTTTTTAACATTAAAGCATGTAAACATGTTCTAGTAGAAACACAAAATACAAGTATGAACCTGAAAATGAGCATAATATGGGACCTTTAAAGGAACAGTATCTCAATACAAGCTGTTTGTATTTCTCCATGGATTGAGCGTTTTGATAGTTTAACAGTAATTATACAGCACTTAAACCTGCTTTATAATAAAAAAAGACATGCAAATCTTAGTAGCTTTGATCCACTATTTCACATCTCTTTGATTTACAGGATGACGGCACCTTTAACTGACCTCCCGGTTGCTCAGGTCAGTCTTGTTGCCCAGTACGATGAAGGGGAAGTTGGACGCGTCCTCTGGCTCTCCCTGGATCAGGAATTCCTTCCTCCACCCGTCCAGGGCTGAGAAACTGTCTCTGGATGTCACATCAAACACCAGCATGCAGCAGTGGGTTCCTCTGTAGAGGGGGGTACCCAGAGACTGGAACCGCTCTGTGCCCGCTGTGTCCCACATCTGAGAATAAATAAATTTAAGGAATGACAAAACTAAAAATACCTTTGGTATATTTAACAGATAAATTTAACAATAACAAAATTGTTAAATAGCAAGTCAAAATTATGAGACAGTAAGACACATTATCAAGTCAAAATGATTTTTCTGTAATTATTAGATATACTGAGTCAAAAATTCAGCAGTATGTTATAATTTACACTTAGGTCAAAATAGTAATATAATTAAACCAAAATGAATCTTCAAGTCAAGTATCTCACAATTTTGAACTAAAAAGAGCCAAAATTATAAAATGTATTAAGTCAGTGACTCAAAATGTGTCTTTATAAGTCAACATTTGTACTTGATTTGATTTAATATCTCATAACTTTTTGATTTTGACTTACTGTCTTATAAGTTTGATTTAGGAAATCTAATCATTTTTTTTACTGATAATTCTGACGTGATAAATTATCACATCATCATGAATGTATCTGTTTTTTACTGTGGATGTCCAGGTGGACAGAGAGCAGCTACCTGCAGGGTGACTGTGTCCCCCTCTATGTTGACTGTCTTGGAGAGGAAATCGGTTCCTATGGTGGCCCGGTACATGTTGGTGAACCGGTGATGGACATACCGGTTCATGAAGGAGGATTTCCCCACCCTGTGTAAACATTACTGTTGAGTAAAGGTACAACACACTCAAACATCTCTGTCCTTCCAGAGAGATCCAGGCTGGCAATTCACCTTTTATCTCCCTGCACTTTTAAATAATAACTTTTGGTAATATCCACGTGTTTACAGTTTTTAGTATTAAGAAAAAGGCTATTATGAAAGTGAAACAACAGTCAGCAGGGCAGGAAATAAAAACTTTACAACAGTGGAAATAAAATAAAATGAAATAAATAAACTCGTTGACGTTACCCAGAGCTTCCTATGAGGATTATTTTCAGTATAACTGGACTTTTTCTGTCGTTCATGTTCAGTCTGTTGATGTTTGTTTCTCTACTGGATCTCTAGCTGCTGCTGCTGCTGCCTTCAGGAGCGCCTCGGAAATTTTGCCTTTCTGTACTTTGAGGTGTGTCTCAGTAGCAGTAGTCCAGGGGTCAGCAACCTCTCCAGTGGATTTTTAAAAATGGAAATGAATAACTGTTTTTTGTTTTCATTTTACGACGGAGTATTTGGGCCACATTGAGGAAAAATAAATAAATCTGAGATTTCAAGAATAAAGTTATAATATTACGAGAATAAAGTCATAATATTATAAAGTAGTAATTTTACGTGTGATTTTCTTTTTTTCTCGTGAAGTTCTGACTTTATTCTCGTAATATTATGACTTTATTCTGTAAATCTCCTATTTTTCTTCCCTCAATGTGGCCCTAATACTCCGTAGTACATTTGCTCGTTGGCCCTCACTGCATTAGAGTTATATACTATATACTTAGACTGTAAACTGTGTTACCTTCATCACAATGCTCAGATGTTTTGCGGCTCCAGACAGATTTTTTTTTTGCCTAAAATGGCTCTTTTGATAGTAAAGGTTGCTGACCCCTGGACTAGGCCAAAGGCCAAAGTTGTTTTTAATCAGGGTTGTAGCCAGGATGTTACAACAATTACTGAGATCTGTAAATGTGTATTATTTAGACTTTATTGTTATTATTATTTCTATTAATTATTTAGATTTTATTTAGCGTACTTAAAGCTGCAGTAGGCAGATTTGTTTTGGCATCATTTGGCAAAAAATTCCATAATAACCTTTCAGCATATTGTGATTCAAGTGTTCTGAGAAAAAACTAGACTTTTGCACCTCCTCATGGCTCTGCTTTCAGGCTTTAGAACATCTAGCTTGTGACGGGAGACTTTGACCAATCACAGGTCATTTCAGACAGAGAGAGCGTTCCTATTGGCTGTGCTCCGGCTGGTGGGCGGTGCTTGGTATTTCCTCAACTGATCTCAACATGGCTGCCGGGTCACAAACGTTCTCATTTTACAGCTAAACAGAACACTACAAGATGTTTCTGAAAACATTTGAGGTGAGAAATAGGCATTACAGTAACCGAATATTGATTCATATTTTGCTCAGAGACGGCAGGCTCCAGCTCGGCTCTGACTGATTGTTTTCCTCCGGTCTGTGAAATCTTGCAGATGCCGTTAGGAACATCGGAGGACACAGAGACACATGATTTCTTTCAGATTACCTGTCTCATGCACTACTGTCAGGATATAGTGACTGTTTTATAAAATAACTTTTTTTTAATCATATTTGCTCCAATTCTACCCACTACTGCTTTAACTGTTCAACTAGGCCTATATATTTATATAGGAATATAATTTATTTCCTAACATGAAACATAAAAGTCCCATATAGTGTTGGCCTGACTGTAGTCCAATTTAAACATATTGAGTCTAAAAATACTGTCATCAAATTAAATGAAACATCCACAATATGTCATGTTCTGTAGAATGTAGGTTACTAAACCTGTTTGGTGTCCTCAATGTTTTTTCATGGAAAAGTTCATGTAGCCAAAGTAGCATTTTAGTGGCTAATGTTTTATTTCAGAAATAAATCTACAGGTGTCTCTTTGCTTCGTTGTTTATGTTCTCTCTGAATGAAATTACAATATTTTAAACAGCCTTTGAAGGCACCATCTGACCTCTGTCCTCCTGTCTTGAGTCACACAACACAAAGACACAGCTGACTTCAGAATAAAAGTTCAAATAGGAACAAAGACATATAACAATAAATACCCCTACAAAAACACATAGAAAGATAGATAGATAGATAGATAGATATATATATAGATAGATAGACAGACAGACAGACAGACAGACGGATGGATGGATGGATGGATGGATAGATGGATAGATAGATAGATAGATAGATAGATAGATGGCGAGGCGATTGTAGTGCAGAAATAACACAGACATTAGCTTTTTAATTTTAATACTTTGACTTTAGATTGTTGCTCCATATTTTCAGAAATGCAGTTGTATAAAATATTTCTTGTGTGCATTTATTTAAAAAAACTAAAAAAACTAAAAACATTTGATTCCGCTGTTATATTATTACTATATTATTATTATTATATTATATATTTGTTAACTTCACTGTAAAACAATCATTTTAAATTAAAAATTGGGGGAAAAAAGATCAATTAACATGTAATCTACTGTAAATTGTATTGGATCATGTCTTTATGTATCCTACCACTAGGGGGCAGTACAGGCTTCAGGTGAATCACCTTTCTTACAGGATTTCCTTTCTGTTGGAGCTGTGAAGATGGTGTTATCTACAGTACTATATGTCTAGTGATTCATTGTTCTTTATCTTCTTTTTTTTTTCAACTGAATGTGAACATATGTTATTTAATGCTTAGAAAATGCTCAATATTTAAAATAATAAAAAGCAAGGAACACCAAAGTTAAAATACTCATATTTACTCACATTTTGCAATGTGATTTTTTTCAGCTTTTCCTCTCAATAAAGAAAAGTCATAGTTTTTAAAGATGTGAAATAAGACAGGATGATGGAGTTTGGATAAATGTGGATGCATGTTTCATCTCGAATATTTCCATTTGATGTAATGATGCTGACATAAAGAAACCATGTAGTCGGTTTGAATGTTTCCCTCAGTGAAACCATCATAAAGCTTCAAGGTAAAGTATAAATACCACAGTCTAAAAATACTCAATTACAAGTAAAACTCCTGATTTCAAAATGTTACTTAAGTAAAAGTACATAAGTATTACCAGCAAATGTACTTAAAGCTTATCAAAAGTACTAATTTTGCATTGTTATATTATTATAAAGTATTATATTATTCTTTTTGTATCACTAACAAATACATGCGAGAGCATTTGAGTGTTTTAGTTCATCAATGTCGAGCCAGTTTTAGATACTTTGTGTACTACTGGGTAGATTCGTAGTATAGTACTTCATCATATCATATAAGCATATCATCTGTTTTTTTTCTATTAAAGGTAACTAGTAACTATAAGTGTCAAATACATGTAGTGGAGTAAAAAGTACAATATTTCCTGCTGAAATGTAGTGGAGTAGAAGTATAAAGTAGCATAAAATGAAAATACTCAAGTAAAGTACAAGTATGTCGAAATTATACTTAAGTACAGTACTTGAGTAAATGTACTTAGTTACATTACACCGCTGATACTGTCACACGTCACATAAAGTGGAATTAGATGATTTTAACAACCTTAAAGCTACTTAAGGGGGAATAAAAGGGGAAAAATGCCATAAAGTATCCTAAGATTACTATTGACAATCACAGATGTGGACGTAAAGAAACATAATACATTATACATAATAAATGGTCCTAGGTGGGCGGAAAGTAAAGAAAAAAATATATGAAAAATGAAAACAAAGTTCAGCAAGAAATAAAAACAGGAAGCTTCACTAAAGTAAAACAACTAAGAGAAAAGCAATTCCAGTTACGTATATTGAGGTAATGCTTCCATGCTTTTGTATATCTGTGTCCTGTAGAGACTGTCAGAGGTGCAGCAGAATACTGAGATTACATTAAATCAGCAACATAAACAGCTATGATATCTCAGTGAGCGCCACCACTAGAGAGCCAAGCTTTGGCCACTCATCCACCATCTAACTTTATTAGTCATATTAGGAGAGACAAACTCATATCACCCTGCCTGATACACGAAGTGTCACGTGAAAGAAAATCACATGATTATTCTTTGTTGACTAAAAATGTGAGTTAACTGATGAGGGAAAAGGGGTAAAACTAGAGAACGGTGGAGAGGACAGGGTGTGTGTGAGAGAGAGAGAGCTCTCCTGGGTATGTCGCCGCAGCCCTGCGTGGCAGAGATAAGACCACCGCCTACAGAGTTTCTTGGGAATTAGAAAGCTGTCCCCAAAGTCCACTGGTGACACACAACACCATCCGTCAGCCAGCTAACTCACACAGCCTCCCAACTGTCCAACGAGACATTCCGGCGTCAGATCAAACTGCTTCTGTTGAGATACCGTCGACAGAGCGGGCATGTCGTGTGTGTGTCTATGCTTATGCCAGTTTATGAGTTACATGACACGACCACAAACATGCTGCAATGTCCTGTAGGTCTGCGTGTACTGTATGTGTCCGTGCTGCTGTATGACAGCGAGCGGCGGGCCTGTAATTCCTGGCCTCCTCCTTTCATCTTGATAACCTCTTATCAGAGCAGAGCAGCCCGCTCGCACAGCGGCAGCAGCCACATCCCTGCCCGGCTGTCCACGACGCCACAGAGTCCTCGCTTCACTCTTTCTCTCATAATATCACTCTCATTCAACACAGACAGATCCGTGAGCAGTTTAGCTCAATTTTCATATTTATTGTCCCTAAAAGGAAACTTGGCAGAGAGACAAATGTATAAAAGCAAGTGAAACTTAAGTAGATAAGACAATAAATCACCATCACCAACCATCTTTTCATATATTTTCACTCATCCTGTTCAGCTGGAGCCTACCCAGCATGCACTGGGTGGGAGGCAGGCTACATACGGCAACAGGTTGCCCTGAAAAACGTTCACACATACAAACAAATTCACCTGCAAACATTGGACCCAGGGCCTTCTTACTGAGGCAACAACAAGCTCATATCCATGAACTAGCCTGAAAAAAACAAATAGTAGGTCTATCTGTCTACTTAAAGGCCTAAAATAATGTTTTAAAGAACTGTACTACCAGCAGCCTCCTTGCAATCATGCAGAGTTAATAAAATAATGATTCATCCTGTTTGATTTTAACTCTCAGTGGTCTACAGTATGTACTCCTCAGTGGAAATAAAAATTAAATGAAATAGTAATAAATTGCTCAGAAAGGGGGTGAAGAACAGGGCGGTACCAATTATTTTAGATATAGGAATATTTTTAGATTTAATTAGAAAAATTATTAACTTGTACTCTTCCAATTATACTATACTGTGACACCTTGAAAATAAACTAAATGTAAATATTGCAAAAAAAAATGCAAGCACCAAATGCCTTCAAAATTACATAATCATGTGAGAGCATAAAGGGATTTGACATAAAAAAGAGCCTACATTGCAAAACAGAAGTTGATGTAGTCATGAGATCATCACACCAGCAGACTACTTTCACATCTGATTGCCACTAAAAATGTAATTTTACACATGTAACAGGTTAAATCCTCCAGATGCCCCGATGAAGAGGAGATTTCCGTACGTTTCTGTATTTCCTGATGTAGTCAAAAATTCTGTGGAGTTGTTTCAAACACGTGACCTTTCTGACCTTTAGCTTGTCTCTGTTAGCGCAGCAGGAGACTTTCATGCCAAGCAACTGCAAAAAGAGTGAAACGTTGAGGGAAATAAGTGACTCAATTACAATTTAGTGCCACAGTTACCACGACCTACGTATTGATTTGCATCTGACCTAACTGATGCAGTTAATCTTCGCCTCACTACCTCATGAGGATGTTATTTAATTTTACCTGCTGCAGGTTCCTAAATAGCAGAAAAAAGACCCAGTGTTGCAAATATAAAAAGGTATTAATTCTTCTCAACTGTTTTTCTCCCCTGATTTCCCTGAAAACTGTAAATGAACAAAGAGAGAGGAAAGTTGGGAAGCTGCTTTGACTATCAAATGACCGGGACAGCGTCGGGCTTGTGCGTCGCCGCGCCGTGTCCAGGCCATATCTCTCCCCCATGATTGCAGCTCCTCTCTCGATTTGCATTACTGTTCCATTCTAAGCTTTGCCGGACCACAAAGGAATTGAGTCTTTGCATTTTATATTTGCTTTGTTCAAATGTCTCTCGACTCTTTTCCATGTCTTATCAGGGGCCGTATGCACATTTCATCAACAGACAAAAAGCACCCATCCTGCTCTGCCTGGAAGAGCTGTATGATGTCCTTTATTTCATTACATTGACGTGTGCATATCTGTGCAAACATTACATCTAAATACACTGCATCAACTAAACCCAGTCTGCTATTTCTGTCTATCAGCTGTACCATCTGATTGATAATGGCCATCGTTTGGTGCTGATATGCTTTTTATACTGTGTTTCTCTCTGGGAATCATCAGAGATACAAACATGTTATCAGTTACTACACTTCCAGCACACACAGCCATAAAGGAAGAGCAGAAAACCAAGATTTACAGCTGACACCATCACATTTCACACTTCATTTTGCCTTTGATGAGACAAACATTATTTGTGGATAAATTACACAGTTGGACATTTTACATTGAGAGTTGTAAATATGTCCCTCATACATGTTTGTTTTTTTCTCTCTCTGAACCAAAGAGGTGTGTCTATTAAAAAAAAGTTGTCCCCAACCCCTCCCACGGACTGTCTCTTAGCCCTAAACTTCACTGGTGGTTGGAGAAGTTGTTCTTGCAGCCATCAGCCTATAGTGAGGTAGACAGACAAGCTGTGACACCTTCCACCTGGCTCCATACATTCAAGTCCTGCCGCTCACCGCGCTCATCTGTGTCATCCACTCAGGTAGGTGACCCCCCGGCTCTTTGTCTCATGTCGGTCTCATTGTTCAGCAGACACCAGAATATATAACCCAGTTGATTTAGTAAAGATTATCTGTTTTATGAAAGCATATTCATGCATTTGAAACTTTCACTGGTGAGGTTTCACCTCAGGCCATTTATTGTTGGATGTGACTTGTGGACGGAAATTCTGTTTCCTTCTCAATGAAAGACGCAGTTTTTTTTATCAAGAGTTTTATTATTTTATTTTATTTTATTTTATTTTATTTTATTTTATTTTTATTTTATTTTATTTTATTTTATTTTATTTTATTTTATTTTCAATTTTTTTTCTTTAATATATTACCATTGGTCTGTGCAACTTAGTGATGAAATTAATTTGGATCAGTCATCAGGATAGGATCATCATGCTTTTAGGTGACTTGGGGTTGAATTAATTTATATCCGATTAGATATCTCATCCTGTTTATGTTATATGTATTTATTAATATAAATAACTGTACTAAGTGCCTATCCGTTAATCTTTCAATTAGGATAATAATTAAGCCTCAAGTTAATTAACCGTGCTCTTGTGTGAAACTTATATCCGAAAAGCTGGTTTTGTTTAAAAATGTGACTAATGTGATAAACTCAAAGAGATTTTTTGCCGCCTGTTTTGTTTTCTGGATTTTTCAGAACAATCTAGAAGAAGTGTTTTTACATTTGTCACGTCTCTCGTCTGACAGATTTCTATGAATCAGATGAGATTAAGGTCACGGTGTGTCAGTGGAGCTGGATATATTTAGCATTATAATAATGCTGTCTATCAGATTTTCTCAGACTTTATCAGACACTATCAGCCTCTTCTCTTTCCTCTAAAGATATGAAGCTTGTCTGTTATCGCAACTCTCATAATATTGCTTTGACATTCTGCGCTTTCATCATTTTTTTTCTCAGTTTAATCAGTTTTTAAAGGAGCAATTTTAGATATTTTTAAAGGGCATCAAATGGCCGTATAACCGCAAGGACTAATTTACTTGTATCATGAGTTATTCACCACCGAACAATTATTTATTAAGAACATCCCTCACAAATCGAGAAGACAGGTGTGAAAATGTCACATACTTCTCTCAGCAGTGTGACAGAGGTTGCCTCTGATACTTTCACTTAGACTTTAACACTTCTTTTTTTTTTTGGGTTGGGGTGTCGTGCTGTTTGTCCACCCTGTATTGGGCGTCCCTGAGGGCAGATCTTTTGCATTCTTCTAACTGGCACACCTACTGTAGAAAGGCCACCGTGTAACCGTTTGGTCACTGGCTGCATCACTACATTTATAGAGCCGGTTATTTTTAGTCTTTACTTTCAGCCACAGTCAAATGAGGATCCTAGAAAAGGAAGTTTGAAGAAGCCTGCTGTCGAGAGATCGCGTCCCTGATAACTTCAAGTTACATTGGTTCTTATGAAGTGAAGAGTGTGTGTGGTGATAATGCAGCCTATCTGCTGCAATCAAAGTGGCAGTAAATCAGACACAGTTAATTGTGGCGTGAAGTTTCACTGTGGGCAAAACTGCAAAATCTTCAGCTTTCAGTTTCTGAAAAATGATCCATTCTCACATCCCGACTACGGCGGCGCTATAGGTTGTAATCTGTCAGCATGGAGGATTCTTCCGAGCAGTCCCACTGGGTGTCTCCAGCTCTGCTGAGCTCAGATCCTCTGGCCGGTTTCTCCTCTGAGCCCGGCCTCCTGCCTCCAGGAGAAGAGGGAGAGGCCTTCTTCTCCAGCCAGGACTCAGACTACACCGGCCTGCCCTCCTTCTTCTCCGCCCCGAGCCACAGCCGAGCGCCGCCCCCCTACAGGCACAGCTCGGGTCAGTGCTCCCGCCCACCGTCACCCATCAAATCATCTCATCCACCCTCCAAATCTGACTTATTCTGTTCTGCTTGTTTCCAAAGTCCGACAGGTGTTCACCTCACCAAGCATCCTCAGCAACTTCCAGCTGCTGGACGGGCCGGGCACCCTGGGCTCTCCCTACAACCCCCCGGTCTCCACCTGGAGCAGCAGCCCCCTCACCAAGACCCCGCTGCACTCCCACACCCCGTCCTCCCTCTACACGCCCTGCATCACCTCCTCCTCCTCCTGCTTCACCAGCTCCAGAGACGGATACTTGTCTCCGAGCAGAGAGGGCAGGGAGAGCCCCCGGCTCCAGGAGGCCCTGAAGGCCGAGCGCCTGAGCCCGCTGGGGGGGTCGGGGGCCAGCAGCAGCTTTCTGAATCTGACTCCTGCTGCTGCCGGGAGTGTGTACACGCCGTCGTCCCACTCCCACCCACACATGCTGAGCCCCTACGGCTCGTACATGACGGGTCCACAAGAGTACAACTCTGCTGCCCTTTACACCAGCCCAGCGTGGATCAACCCCTCGTTCTCCCCTAAACTCCGCAATAAGATGAGGATAACCACTCCAGGTGAGAACACACTAAGATCTGTCATTTTCTCTGATGACAGTTATCTAAAAATAAAGACATGTAAGATTGAAACTTCATTCTCAATCTTGGAAACAGACAAAACAATCTCATCACAAGGTCCATTTAGTGGGACTCGCTGCCCAACTCCCCTAACCTTAACTATTCAAGGTCAATACCTAACCTCAACCATCTCGCGAGAGTTTCCCAACTCGTGGGTTACCTTCTAGACACGACCATTTAGTGGCTGTTCTGCAACTTTCGACCATATCGCATGACCTTCCTCAGCAGATAGTTGTACAGTTGCCATGATCAAACTTCCGGGTCAAAAATTAACTTGCAGTTTCAACTTTTAAGCCAACATGGACGAGAACTCCTTCGAAAAATGGACATCTGAACATCTACAATGACAACTGGGCAAATCCATCTGCTGAGGAAGATCATGTGATATGACTGAAAGCCCCAAAAGAGCAAATTAATGGACTAATTGTGGTGACATAGATTGGTCAAATAAAGAATTTTGTTCAATAATGAGATATTAACTATTCACATAAATACTGTATTATGAGTCAATGGAGGACATTTGCACATTAAGAATCCAAAATCTGATTAATTTCAAGGAGAATTTATCTCTTAAAAGAACAGTTCTGGGGATCTATTAGCAGAAATGTAATATAATATTCATAACTATGCTTTCATAAGTGCATAATCACCTGAAACTAGGAATCGTGTTTTCGTTAGCCTAGAATGAGCCCTTCATATCTACATAGGGAGCGGGTCCTCTTCACGGAGTCCTCCATGTTGCTCCGCCATGTTTCTACAGTAGCCCAGAACGGACAAACCAAACACTGGCTCTAGAGAGAACCTTTCGCGTTTTTTACGTCACCTGAAGGCCACCGTAGCTCTCCGACACGCTTGTGAAACTGCGGTAACGTGAGCCGCAGAGCGTAAAACCATGGTACCAACAGCCGCCATCTGACTTCCGTGGCTCCTAAAGTAGTGTTATTATGGTATAGATGGCCTCTGAGCGAGGTGAACGGCGTTACCCCAGTTTTGCACTCGGTGGCTCACGTTACCGCAGTCTTGGAAAGGGAGGAGTGAGCGGAGGGGTACTCAGTTGGTTGCAATCTGCAACCGCACCTTTAGATGCCGCCAAATCCTACACACTGTACCTTTAAAGGTACATGTAGCATTTTGTATTAAACCCTTTTAATGTTGCACAATGCAATAATAAATGTGTACTCTTGATTTTTGAACAGAGGCCAGAGAGTGTGTTAACTGTGGAGCCACAGCCACCCCTCTGTGGCGTCGGGATGGTACAGGCCACTACCTGTGCAACGCCTGTGGACTGTACCACAAGATGAACGGCCAGAACCGACCCCTGATCCGACCCAAGAAGAGACTGGTAGGCTATGACCCACTGGGATGCACACTAACACATCTCTCTGGTTGCTTTGTTATATATTTAGCAAATCATCAGCAAAGCAGTTTAAAAAACCCTAAAATTTATTTTTTGTGTTTCAGATTGTCAGCAAGCGGGCAGGTACACTGTGTGCCAACTGTCACACAAGCACAACAACACTGTGGAGACGCAACGCCAACGGAGAGCCTGTGTGTAACGCCTGTGGACTCTACTTTAAACTGCACAATGTGAGTCAGTCGTCTGGATAAAACCAATAGCTTTATTCTATTCACTGCTGCACAGCATTGGAAATAAACCCCTGATATCATTTTATTCCCAGGTCAACCGGCCCCTCGCCATGAAGAAGGACAGCATTCAAACACGCAACAGAAAAGTGTCCAACAAGAACAAGAAGAGCAAGAAGGTCGCCATGTTTGAGCCGTACTCGGATGGGATTCAGCAAACCTCCCTGGACGACAACTGCGGTCCGTTTTCCCTCGGTCCCGGGACTCTCCTCACCTACGGCCACGCGCCTCATCTCATCCCAACGCCATCGTCCCTGCATCCCTCCGCCTCCTTACAATACACACACCACCTCAACTCTGGCATGATGCCCACGATGGTGTGAAAGTGACACCTCAAAGCTGTGTGTATATTTAGGAATCAGCTTGCTTTGCCAGTTTTGTGTGTGAATTTGTACATATGTGTTTCTACATTGGATGACTGAAGTTTTCTGTTTATTGTCACTGTATTTTATTATCTGATGAAGTAGGTTAAGTCAGATAAAATCACTCTACTGATGTTGCTGCACATGTAAACACACCGATGAGGGAACTTTCAGCTGTAACTACAAACACAAATCGGATTTGATGGCCCCAGTCTTCTATTATTCATAATGTGAAATCATACTTTTGTATTTGCAAAAAATATTATGTTGAAACTCTTCAGAGGAAATAATAAAATGTGTGACTTATTCTGTGGGAGTTATGAGGGCTTTTGTTTTGGATGTCATTTGAATTCCCAGTTCATTGGTTCAGCTCAGTGACCACAGCGAAGCCTCCTGTGTGGAGTTATTGTACTCCTCTGCTCAGGTATAACAGTCTCTTTGTACAAGCAGCACTCCACTTTGACAGTGCAATTGTACATACAGCGGGTTTATGCAAATTATCCATTCTGCAGAAGTGACAAACATTCAACTAAAGTGCAACACTTGTGCCTGAGTTTTACAGCTGACGAGCAACTGGGCTTCTATGGAGGACGGAACCTGCCAAAATTAAAAAATTAAAAAATTAAATTAAATGAATAGATATGTCATTAAATGTAGCAAAAATAATATTATAAATAAATGTAGCCATTAATTAATTGATAAAATGTGACATTAATGGATATTTCTGTTTTAATTTGCTTCTTTATTTATTTATCTTTGTATTTATTCCCTTATTTATTTACTCTTAATAATTTCCCCTTATATTTATTTATGCATTTATTTTTATTAATTTTAAAATTTATGTATTTATTTTCACATTTATTTATTATTGCATTTAATTCAATTTATTTTTTATTTTGGCAGGTTCCGTCTTCCATAGCCTTCAGGTTTAAACACACGTTTGTATTTGTTATTACTCATCACTGTTTGTATGCCCCCCTGATCATAAGGGGGACTTTTTCATGCGTAAAATTTCCACTCTCAAGCTTGAAAGGTCAGAGGCAACAGAGAACTTGCTTAGTAATGATGAAGTTATGATGTGTTTCCTGCGGTTTGTTTGTTCCTAAAGAGGCCAAAGACAGAAAACTGAAGACTCAACACATCTAGACTAAATACCCTGGAAGAAGTATTCAGATCTTAAGTAATAGTATAGTAATACCACTACCAATTTTTACCACCAAGTAGAAATACTCAAGTCCTGCATTCAAATTCTTACTTAAGTGAAAGTATAAAAAGTATAAATATAATTAAATTATAAATGTATTTATTTTGGAGCAGAATGGCCCCCATCAGAGTTATATTATACATTACATTAATTATTACAAATGCATAAACATTTTAAATGCATGCATTTTAAAGTTGGAGCTGGAACTTGATATATTGTTAGGTGGTTTAATCTGCAACAATGTTATATTGTATCAGCTCTATAATATGTTTTCTTTGAAAAAATACATATAGTGGGGTAAAAAGTACAATATCTATATTATAAAAACATAGCGGAGTAGAAGTATCAGAAAATTAAAGTACTCAACCGAGGTACAGTACTTAAGTAAACAGACTTTTTCAGAATATGTTATCAGGTAGTTTCTATGTCAGCAATACTTCAGCTGTATGGAGCAGATATATAAAGTTCTACTGTGATTGTTTATATCCAGGTAATCCCTCTCAGAGAACCAGAGATTCATACTGATCAAACTTGTGACCACGTCTTAGTAACTGATTAGATTTGACCCTGCAAATTTTGCTGCGAGAGACAAACCGAAAATCCTTAAATGCAAAGAAACACGTTCAATATGTTGTCATTTTTCTCGAAATGCCGTTTCCTCTGTAATGGCATTGTATTTAAAATGCTCGGCAGCAGCACAGCGGTGTGTATGTTTAATGCTGAGCAGCCAGCAGGGCTGGGGTTGCTCGTTCAGGACTGGGAGATGACTGATACGTTATCACCGAGGACACAGACCCCAAAACCATCCACCTGCTGCTGGCAGCGCCACCCTCACACCCCGTCAGTTAGTCAGTGAGGGGCACCGTGTACACTGTAGCTATTATGACACCAGAAAGAGTTCAAATACATCATTGGTATCATCTGAAAGCACTAATATATATATATTAAAATATCTTTATTGGTTTTAGTTTTAAAGGGAGACACCAGGCCGACTGGTTAATTTTGGGCTATTTTACTTCCGTCTTCATTCACACTAGTGGAAAGAAAACATCCAAAATACACATTTAGTAGTTTAATTTACTACTTTTTCTATTTGCGTCTGTAGATTTCTCCTAAATTCACCAAAAGTTATCATTAGATAATACCTCATTTGCATATTTAAACATAAAATTTCAGAAAACTTTTTCAGAAAAACAAAAAATAATTGTTTTAATGTAAGTAATTAACTTGGGAAGTTTCATAGTGATATATATTATTTAAACTTTTTTTATTCTATTCACCTGTAATGTCTTCAAAAAGGTAGTGAATTTTACAATCCATATCTTTAAAAAAAAAAAGTTTTCTCAGACTCGGAGCCAGAAATCTCCGCTTCAGTAGCCCTTACATACACCAAACTTTCTAGTTTCATTCCTATTTATATTCTGAAGGTTTGTACAGAGGGGTTTGTTGATATATCATTCATAGCCTGATTTATATTACATTTTCATCCTAAAAACATGGTGAAAATGGATATTTTTAAATGGCTGTTGACAGTATTTTCTGATTTATGGAGCGTTAAAAACAGATATTTAAAATCCCCTCTGTAAAAACCTTTGACTCTAATAAGTCAACAAAAACAAGAGTTTTTAACCTGGTTTTATCCAATGTTCAGATTCCTGTTCTGCAAATTAGCACATATTTGATAAGATAGTATCTCATTAGCATATTTAAACACACATTCTCAGAAAAGTTGTAATACAAAAAAATAATGGGGAACTGGGGAAGTTTTATGGTGATGTGTATTAGTTACATTTGATCACCCATGTTCCATTAAGAAAGACGAACATGTTTAACAGAAAACTCAATTTGTTGAACTCAAAAGAGTTCCCTCATTGTTTTGTAAATCAATGTGTGTCACGTTTAGGTCAAATGAATCCAAGTCATGTTTCATTATCTGTTCACACACAGAACGCTTCCCTGGAGACAAATAAATGTATAAATTATCACACACATCGCTGAGTGTGTTTTCACAGCCGATTTGTTCCACGCTTCACTGCAGATTTCAAGGAGAAATAAGACTTTCATTTATGCACGGCCCTGCCAACATCTGGTCATGCCACCCACTCATGACACTACACATAACACAAACACACACACACACACATAGACAGTCACTCCTATCAGTGTTTTGGTGATAAACTCTGAGGCAGATATTTTGATGATAAGCAGCATTTTACTTATCAAACACCATTAAGATAGATGATATTTTCTTCTTATTAGCGCGGCTTAATTTCATTAGCAGTGAACCATTGTTATGCTTAACTCATCTGATTCCCCGAGGACCTTGATGATGGGAATTGGATGTATTGATGTCCTTTAAGGGTGAAACAAGGGGTTTTCTGTTTGAATCCATTTACCACATTTACCCAAAGCTTACCCTAAATTACACTAAAACAGAGAAGCCTTTAAACTCCACATGGTTTCCTTCCTCAAGAATTATCTGAATTAGTAAAACAATCATGAGACAAATAATTAAATGAAAAAAAAAAGACATAAAACACAATTTACTGTCTCTATCAGCTGTTTATCTGCTGCTGTGGCCGACAGCTCTGCTCTGAGGGAAATGGCAACAAATGACAGGGATAGATTAGCAACCACAGGCCTGCTCAAGTTCACTCACAAGGCCATCCGTTAGTGGCATCCTCTCTTCTCTCTCTTTGCTCCTTCAGGGTCTGTTTTCCCATTCAGCCTGTTTCATCCTGTACAATGTCCTCAGTTGTAGTAGAAACTATTATAACAGGGGAGCAAGTGGTTTGATAAAGAGTTGCTTTATCTTTGACACTCTGGGAGACTCTATGAAGTGGAGATTACAACCATTCTTGCGTAAAATCGTGTTTTGATTGTGTCAAACGACAGCGTAAACAGATGCATTTCTATGAGAACACATGTCAACATTACACAGTTATATCTAGAAATACATTAGAGCTAAATGCAGCTTGATGTACACTATCCTACTTTTAAAACATGTGGTGCATGTGCGTCCCCTAAAGGTGAGAAGACAACACTGCAGCTCCAGTTTTACACCAACTGACACAGGATGTAAAACTCTACATACTGCAGTCTAGAGATAACAGTGTGTGTGTGCAGTTCATATCTTCATGTACATTGTTGACGCACATTATGATGGTACTGAGCTGAATATGACTTGAGGAAGGTTTTACACTTTAGAGACCGAGAGGATTGAATCAACAATATGAAGTAAAACACTTCTTGTAAACTGAGATTCTGTAAATTTTTACATATTTTGGGTATACCGTCTTGTATTGGCTCGACGATAACATGGATGTATGTGAATATAAGAATATGAATAGAGATGCACCGATCCAACTTTTTCAGTCCTGATAGCGTCCTTGTTTTTTTTTGAGTATCGACAAAGAGTGTAGAAGCAAAGACAACAGCTGCTGCCGCCATTTTGGACTGAAAACGCTTATTATATTTATCATATTTTATTGTTCAACACAGGCCATTTCGGCAGAATATGACAATAGAGAAGAATACATTTTGTTTCACTTTTGTACAGCACTTTGTAGGCGGGCGTTTTACTGGCGTCCTGCAGTCGCTTTCAGTCCAAAATGGCGGAAGCGTAGCTGTTGCAATGGAACAAACAATTGACTTTCACTTCTTGGCAATATGCGTTCTTTGGTTCCGATCTGATACCAGTGTTTAATGAGAGTTTGTAATTCTTACTGTGCAATATTTTCAGGTGGAATTTCATTCTCACTGTGCAATATCATTTTTCCACTGGTGCAATTTTGTTAATAGTCAATACTGTTTATATTGTTCCTATTTTTGTATGTCCATCTATTTAAATTGTTCATATTTTGTTTCAATTTTGTTTTGCTTATTTTTTTTACTGTGTTGTATTTTGCTTTTTGTTTTTACTGATGCTTCTTGTTTTCTGCACTATCCCCTTTGCTGCTGTACACTGCAAATTTCCCCACTGTGGGACTAATAAAGGAATATCTTATCTTATCTTATCTTATCTTAATTAATAAGCTGTATACCTCACTGAGGTTTCTTCCATTTTTCTCCCTGTTAAAAGTTTTTTTTTGGGGGGTGGGGGTTCCTTATCCGATGAGAGGGTCGTACTGTAAAGGATAGAGGGTGTCGTATCCTGTACAGATTGTAAAGCTCCCTGAGGCAAACTTGTGTTTTTGGGCTATACAAATAAGGTTTACTTGACTTGACTGTGTGGAAGTGACTGGGATCAATGTGTAAGTATAACATCAGGCTTGACTTAAACATTGCTTTTTAGCATTGTAAAACTAAATGTAACAAATAAATACATATAGATATAAATTTGCTGATATGTATTAAAATAATAAATCGTTCACCAGCAACTTGGTAAAAAAAATCATCAAAATTAACTGGTATTACTATTCAAGTGTAAACCTTTTATAATATGATTGGTCAAAACCTAAACAGGAATTAAAATTCCAGTGTATATAGTATATAAACATAGAATTGGATAGATCGGCACCATTGTCATGATATCCAATCCAGCAATTTGAGTCTGTATCGGCCCGACATCTGGTATCGGTGCATCCCTTAAAGGCGGCCGTTATCTGCTTTAGTTTTTTAAATGATCCTCAGTAATAGAGTTGTTGTTGTTTTCTTATAAACTATTTTTTTCCGATGAAAATGAAAAACTCTTCTAACCATAAACCCGAGCCTGGTACGGCCTCCAAAAGACAGTAAAGTCGGTTGGGTCTTTTAATAAAAAAAAAAGAATTTGCTAACATCTGGCGGGCCAAATCAAACCTGATGGCGGGCCAACTTTGGCCCGCGGGCCCCACTGTAAAATAGGCGTTGGTTTAATGGATACCAAACTTGTGACCTCAGTGATGCTGATTGAATGAACCCTTAGATGATGGTTCTATGAATGTCATTTACAATTACCACAGGTTGTCCGGTAAGAACATGTAGATGATGGTGATGTATCAATTAGTCCAGGTCACACACACTCTCTTTGAGATACCACTCATTTATTGATTGAAGATGGTTTGTAAATCCTTGTGTGAATAGTGGTTACTAAATACAGAAAATAAAATAGAAAACATGTGCAGGCATTAGTAACATGTAGTAATAATAAACAAACAGTATTGTGTGAAATTCAATGCAAGCTAAACAGTTTAAACAGGAATAAAAGGAGGAGAACACAGCCTTCTTAACTATAAGGAAACGTCAACAAATAGCAGACTCAGGCTCTCATGCAGTACAATGAGCATAGTGCACACAGAGGGTGATATGGGGAATTGTGCGACGGTCCCTTAATGACGGCCGCGTATGCCCGTTCACTGCGCTGCTCTAACTTAAATGATTGTTGACACAGAAACACACAACTTATCATTCAAACTATTATAGAAACACGAGCATGAGCATTATAACATGATACATGTGACTTTATAATTATTATAGCGATGTAGATACTGAACAATAGACAACTATAATAAATACTCACATTCTCATGGACGCACAGGAAAGACCATATCAATAAATAAAGAGAAAAGAGTCCAAAAGTTTCAGCACTGATGGTGAGCTGAGTTGGAGGACAGATGAGGTTTGTGATCGGCGCAGAAGGTGATTGGAATCACAGCACTCTCTGATCATGTG
>CAKAKR010067953.1:41191-72700 GCA_916700685.1 Adelosebastes latens | reverse complement strand
AGCTAATCAATAAGGTTATTAATAATGTGAACGCTAGCACTAGCTGAGTCAACGTTAGCTGTGCTAAGCTTGGAAATAACTGAAAGGGTTAAGGTAAAATTACTGTTTTTGTGAATGGAGTCTGGTGGCTTTGTAGAGAGCGATTTAACGGATTCAGTTCCCCGTCAGAAAGGGCTGTCTGACGGCGAGGTTAAGCAGCGAAAAAAACTATTTTAGACACTTAAAAAAACAGTTTGTGTACGCTATATTTAGAATATTTTCACCGCTTTACCTCGCCATCAGACAGCCCTTTCCGACGGGGAACTGAAGCAGTTATATTGCTCTCTTATACAGTATATCACCAGACTCCATTCACAAACACAGTAATTTGACCTCTCAGAACACGTGAGTTGCTGGTCTACCGTCTTATTGTGTGACTTTCTGATCTGAACTAACGTGGCGTCCACAGCAGTACATCGCTAAAGTTACTGTATGTAACGTTAATATGCTGATTATAAGGATGCATATACAGTATACTGTATATGTAGCAGCATCATCATGCAGAAACCTACGTCAGGTCACGCGGGAAAAAGGTTTTATAAGTGCTTGAAGGGAAAATAGCATTTTGATGCTAAAACATGCTTTGCATACGGAGGTGAATACCAAAGTAACACCACTGGGAAGCTACAGAATGATATAAAAACTTTAAAAAGCCCCAAAATAATGGCGCCGCCCTTTAAATATAGAATGTGTCAACACAGCCCAAAACAGGATGTAGTTACAGTCATAAACACAACCTAACTAAATATTTGATTCCCTCTCGCTGCAGGTCCTGGAGTTCCAGCTGTGCTGCTTCTAAGTTTCGATGACGTGGACTGTAAGTCGTCTTTATTCTCCTTTTAAATATGACACCACTTTGTTTTTATGTGATGTTTGTGCGTGCAGGCAGATGTGCTTTTTCTCTGAAATGGAAACGCAATTAAGCATCATCATGTTTTTTGTATGAAAACATCAGCAGCTGTTGGATTTGACGACGTGCCAAACTGCACCGGCAGTTTCACACTTTAAATATTCATCTTTTCATCTCCACAATTGTTTTTTTAAGATAGCTAAAAGTCAGTATTTGTGTGTGCTCTTACAAAAACAAAAATTAAGTTGAAAATTCACAAGAAATTGATAAAGAAATCAGTGAAAACAGCCTCAGATGTTGTATTTTTCAGTCGTCCATGTACAGTATAGAAACCTGCCTTCTATGTGGATTAGTGGTTATAAAATAAAAATGGGAGTCATGCCCTTCCATCGCTGCAGCCTCTGGATGAAGTGCTGAATATTTTATGTGGACATGTTGCCAAGAGGAACCATGAATATGTGAGAAGAAACATCAACTTTTAAGGCTTCTTAGATATTTAGAAATGTGCTGAATCACCGACGTGCTGATGTATTTTAGTTTTATAACAGCTCTATATTTTTCATATTTCACAGCGTATTTCATCTTAGAGAACAACCTCCCTCTGCGGGCGGCGCTGGAGACTAAAAAGAGGATTCAGACTGAAATCCGGATGATCACTAATGACAACTTTGGTACAAATGATCTGCACTAATGAATGAATGATACGAGTCTGTTTGCATCCGTCTTCCTGTCTGTCCTCTAATGTTTATAGCTAATGTTTCCGTGTCGTCGTCGTCACAGATCTGCCTCTGAAGCTCATCTATCCTGCTGACTTCTCAGAGTCCTACCTTTACGGTCTCCTCCTCATTGTGTGAGCCCCATTTCACTTTATTACATTTACATTTTTCTACCATTTACTGCAGCACGCTAAGCTTCGCTTCTCTATACCTGCAGGCTGTGAAACCTACAGTTTAAATACATTTTTATAAATCAACTGGAGCTATAAATGAAAGTGAAAGGCATGTTAGACGAGAAAATGTAAACGTAGCTACACTTTTTAATGCCCTATAATCCTTTTAATATGCAGAGTAACTTAAATATATATCACAGTCTCAAAGTCAGTGGAGGAAGAAGTACTCAGATCCTAATTAATTAAGTAAAAGCACTAATAAAAAAAAGGTAAAAATGCAGAAAATTGTGCGTTTAAAATCCTACTATAGTACAAAAGCAAAATGTACTTTTCATTATTAGATTGTTAACACTGATGCATGAATGTGTGAGTTGCGTTTTACTGTTGTAGCTGCTCCAGGTCGAGATATATTATTCAGTGAGCTAGTCTAGTCCAGTGGTTCCCAACCTAGGGGTCGGGCCTCTCCAAAGGGTCACCAGATAAATCTGAGGGGTCGTGAGATGATTAATGGGAGAAATCTTTGCTCTCTGGATTAACGTTTTATAGATCTATCATTTGTGCATTTATCTTTATATTCCAGTAACGATAAAAAGTTAATGATGGTCAGTTCGAGAAGTTATCAGCAGCCGTGTATCAGCCGTATTTATCAGTGCCGTGCCAGCAGTAATGTTACAAGGAGTAAGGATTACAAAAAAAGGAAAAGTCCATCTTGGTTTGAAATTATAATTAGGCATGATGAGGTGTCCTGTAGGTTTAATCTTGGGGTTAAGGCAAAGATTAGGTTAATAAACAACTTCTTAGGTGACGGTTTTGCTAGGTTATCCTAAACTAGTGTCTCACAGTTACAAAAAAGACAATGAAAAAACATTTGAATAAATATTTAAAACAAAAAGACAACATGTAAAACGAGTCTCTGTTAGTATATTTCAGTCTGTTTTGGGGTTAATCCTCACAGCGGCAGTTTTCCAGGCGAGCAGGCGGTGACAGAGGAGTTCAGGCTGGACTGGGACTCGGTGCTGGTGGGATCGGAGCAGGTCATCGTAGCACGACTCGACGGCAGAGGGTCAGGGTTCAGAGGTCAAAGGTACTGAACATTCACGTAAATACTCAACATGTTTTAGTAGTTTTTCTTCCTGATCTTCATCCTCCAGTTTGTCACTTCGCAGGGTTTTACATCAGCTCCATCAGAGGCTCGGCACGGTGGACGCAGACGACCAGACAGCAGCTCTGGAGTACGTAACATGTTTTATTTAGTCCAGTCTGGATGCATAATTTAAAGTTTAGTGAGAGTTACTTTGTGTCTGGTTCGCACTAATAATGTCAAAGTTCTTTAGGATTTCAGAGACGCCTTTCTCTAATTGTTTTGTGGAAAAAAAAACATGTTTGAAAGATAGTTTTATTAATGCAACATCCTGTGCTTGAGCAACTCATCATGAAAAGATAATAAACAACTTTAGCATGGTATTATTTTTTAATAATTGTAGGTTTTGCACATTCGCCATTTCCTTAAATTTAATTTATGCATTTAACTGAACACTTCTGTCCTTGTTTTATCTAATGCATTCACATTTACCCACAAGCGCACTCCTATATGTGACAAATTAAATCAATTTTAATATTTGTTCAATTGTTACAGGATGTTTTTTAAAACAAAAATGGCTTCTTAGATGTGAATTTGCTCATTTTCTTAATCTTCAATGTCAGTAAACTGAATATTTTTAGGTTTTTGCACTGTTGTTCAGACAAAAACAAGACATTTGGATATGAAAACTTGGTGTCTGATTGATTATATCTTACATTTTATAGAACAAAAGCATTAATCGATTGAGAAAATATGAAGAGGAGTTGTGTTTATGTTGCAGATTAGAATAAGAAATATGTTTAAGTTCTGTACAGAGACAGAAAAGTTCACTCCGGATGTTAAAAAGTTTGGAAATTACACAACAAAACCACTTTGATTTGAATTATATCACTATTTTTTATCTGGTTTATCTGTTATTTCTTTCTAGTAGAATTACTGTCACACATTTTAACAGACAACAGAACGTCTTTTGAAATAGAAACCCTTTTATTCAGTATTGGAAATGAATTTATTCTGCAGAACAAGTACAAAAAGTCTGATTGTCAAGTGTTATAAGTTTAATCTGAGAATTACGATCCTCCTCAGTGTCACAGCGACACCGTGTTTGACATCACAACTTATTAATTCAGCTGCAAAACACACTTACAATATGCTGTTTTTATAATATGAAAACACGTCTTTCTGCTTTCTTCCAACTCTCTCTCTCACATGTGGCTCTGACCTTTGACCTCTTTACTGTTGGACTGAATTGAAACAAACTTATTATTAAGTTAAAGCGTCTCCTCTGTGTGCCTCAGGTACCTGGCGAAGCTGCCGTTCATCGATCGTACTCGTGTTGGAGTCTTTGGAGAGGTTCGTCTGTCAGACTGTGAATTAATCAAAGCTCTCAGCCTGAAGGATGAAGCCGTATCGGCTGCTGTGTGGTCTGAAATGCTCAATGAGGCTTCCTCACGCTGTTTGACAACTTTATTAATTTACGAGGCCAATCGTTAACTTGAAATGAAAGATTACTGATGATAAAACATGTATGTAAATGTTTCACACGCTCACTGGTATCCTGGTTTTGGTTGTATTTAGGATATAATGTACTAGAAACATACATGATTCATCTCCCCGTGTGCACAAATCTCATACTATCCTGGTTCCTAATTGAAACTATATGAAACTAGTTTGGTTTCTGCATTCCCAGCTTGTATATTCAGGTTAGAAATGAGCATAGCTGTGTGTAGTAGAGCGTATTTTTATATATTCAACCATCAATAAGAGCTTGTTTTCCGCTCCTCCGACAGGACTACGGCGGCTTCCTCACACTGACGATGCTGAAGTCGACTGAGAAGCTGATCCGATGTGCTGCAGCTCAGGCTCCCGTCACTGACTGGTCCATGTACGGTGAGCTCATTTAAATCACCTCTTCTCCTCTCCTTCTTTAAAACACACTGCAGGGACATGGAAATATTTATTACTTCTGCTGCAGCGCTGACATCTTTATCCTACATGCTGTACTGTCTGGGTAATGTGACTTTAATTATCCTTAGGTTCTGCTTTCGGGAATTCAGGCTTATTGAATTTTTTAGGATGAAAAGCTTTCTTCGTGTCTGGGAGTCGACGGAGTATTAAAGCTGAGGAGCTACTGCTGTATGTGATTACAGTTTAATAGACTGAAGTATGTCTGTAAATCTTCTGCTTCATGTGTTTCCTACAGAGTGGAATAAGGATTTTTCACTCAAAGCACACATTTGAAACATATTCTCTCATGAAACATGTAAAATTTCTTTAAATGCAGATTGAACAGAAAGAAGAATCTGTTTTATTTAAGTTGTAAAGATGATTAACTGCAGCTCAAACTTCTGTTTTCTTCCATCTTTCTTAAAACAACCTCTTTTCTTTTCCAGCTTCTACCTTTTCAGAGAGATACCTCGGCTCACCTTCAACTGAGGAGAACAGATACCAAGTGAGCAGCTTTTACCCATCATCCATCTGTTGCTGGGCTTGTTTTTGTCTTATTTTATGTCCCAAATCGTATCTTTTCCAGCAGCCAGACACATAAAATAAAACAAAGCTTGTTCAGGCAGCAATAAACTCCCTAAACTGACACCAAAAATATGAGTTTCTGAATACATAACTTTAAATCCTACATGGTGTTATCATCACATCATCGCCAACTGCTCCTCTGCACCCAAAACAACAACTTTATGAACACATAGAAGCAGAAATGAAATGAGATAACATCTGCAGACTTGACAGTGGATTGTAGAAGCACACAGCCTGACCTCCCACGGCTCTCAGTCCTCTGTGCCATGTTTGCTATCATCCTAATCACGTTTACTGGTAACTTTAACTCAATCTAACGACCCAGTCAACAGAAAAAATGTTGGCATTGTACAGTACGTTTCTGCAGACCTCGTGATACGTTGAATGTTGACGTTTCTGAACCAAAAATACATTTCATATCAGCCTCGTATCACGCTTGCAGAAACGCACAATTCCACGTGGTTAACGTGAAACGATTGATTAGGTTTAGGTTTAATTCAACGTATTGGTGGTTTGCTGAAACATTTTTTTATGGCAACTGGGCTGCCAATTTATCTGACACAGTGCAACGACTAAGCTAGTGATAAAAGTTGAATTATGTACGTTAATTTACCATTTTGACTCGTTAATATGTACTTGCACTGTCACCACCACGCAATGTAAAAGTATCCTGTCTTTAGAGTCATTATTTTGTGTAGCAGAAGTATGATTTGTCTCCTTTCGACCCTTGAGGTTTATCTTGTGACCTTTTGGAGGGGACCTGACCCACATGTTGGGTTTGGGAACCAGAAATAAGTCGGACCACACTGGAAAACAGCGAGGAAAACACGTCTGGTTGTGTGGATTATTGATGCAAGATTTTGGCAGCAGGAATTATCAGAAAATCAATTTTACCTCCAGACTTTAACGAAGCCACAACTGAAAGGCTGCTGTTGTTTCTCTCCACTGAATCTCTCTTGTTTTAAGGACGACGTCGAGGTCACACAGCTCTCTTAATGAAAACACACTCTGCTTTGGTCCACTTCACAAATCAAACAGTTTCAAATAAAGAACAAAAATGTGGCCACGAGCGAATCGTGTCCTTTTGCAGCAGCGAGGAAAAACACACAAACAGGAAAAAAACAGGAAAATGCCAGAGGTGTAGGCTAAAAAGAAATTACACAATTGTCCTCTACGTGAAGGTTGCAGTCAAAGTGTGTTTTCCCTCCTAAGTGGGTTGCCTTATAACTGGGCCGGCTATTTCTGTGACTCTCCCAGCAGGAGGGGTGGGGGGGGGTCCTGCTTTTTAAAAGACATCCAAAGAGGAAGAAATGTGGCGCGATGCGATCAGACAATAATCAGCGGGACATCATCACTCATCCTCCGAGACTAAAAGAGAAGGTTATTAAATGTCCGGTTGTTGATGCGCGGCGGCCGACGAGCCGGAAAATCTTCCTCGTTTGAATCCCAACTGGGAACGAAAAGTGAATGATGAGATTGAGAGGTGGAGATATCCTCTAATATAACAGCTACCATCCACACTCCCCTGAGCAATGCATCCAAATGCAATCTGGCTTCTTGTTGCAGAGGGGAAAAAAATACTCTCCAGTTTCTCTGCAAATGTGAGCATGAATTTTCATTTACATTTCGGCTGCTCTGCACTACAAAAGGCCTTCAAAACGACCTCCATGACCTTTCCAAGGGTCTTTATCTGTTGTAACCGTGACCGTGATACACTGAACTTGAACTCTCAGCAGTGCGGCCTCCACATTTTCCTGCTATTTTTAACATTTTCTCAAATAACTTTTGTGCAGAGACGTTAACTTTCCGACATTGTTTAACACAACCAGCTACCTAATAACACACTGACATATTTTGACGCAAATGTACATGCAGAGCAGGTTTTATTATATGATAGTATGTATTATTTAATTAAATACTTTTTCTAGTAGGAGGTCAGAACATTTCAAGTTCAGAGTTGTCTTGAACGCAGCATTAGAGTTTCACGAAAGAACGTATATTACCAAGAAGTGAAAATCAGGACTGATAGCGACTACCGGACGCCAGTAAAACGTCCGCCTACATAGTGCCGTACAAAAGCAAAACTAAATCATTTCTATTCTATTGTCATATTCTACCGAAATGGCCTGTGTTGAACAATAAAATATCATAGATATAATAAGCGTTTTCAGTCCAAAATGGCGGCAGCGGACGGAGTTTCGTCTCTTTGCTTCTATACTCTTTGGTTTCACAATCAAAACAGGAAGTACTGTGTTTAACTACAATTTTGAGATACTTTACTTGAGTATTTCCATTTTATGCTACTTTATACTTCTACTCCACTACAGCTGTTGTTGCTTTTCATATTAAAAGAACATTTTAGGAAACTCTCATGTCTGCACGATAAACATGAGGATACAGCCAGTTGCCGCTTAGCTTAGCATAAAGACTGGAAACGGGTGGAAACAGCTAGCCTGGCTCTGTACAAAGGTAACAAGTGTGAGTGGTATAAATCTCATTTAACTCTCAGCCAGAAAGAGAATATTTCCCAAAATGTCGAAACCATTCCTGTGAGATTTTAACACATGATGAAGTTATAAATTACAATTTATCTTCCAGGCATCCAAAGTCCTGACCAACATGAAAGGTCTGCAGGGAGGAACTCTGTTTCTGGCTCACGGCACTGCAGACGGTACGCACATCATCACACACACGTCTCACCGCAAAAACACAAGCTGTATTTTTCACAGTAAGCTGTAACGTGTGTTATTAAAGGCAGGCTGCTGGTTGTGTCCTTCTGAAATGAGCTTCTCAACATGATGCAGAGCGCCGAAACTTGACCTTGATGAGAGCCGGAGCTTTTATATCCAGCAAATTAACACTTATTTGCATGTCTTGTTTGTTTTTCTCCACAGCAAACGTTCACTTTCAGCACTCAGCGGAGCTCATCAAGCACTTAATAAAGATCGGAGCCAACTACACTATGCAGGTAAATACGGCGCTCTCTTGTAGTAAAAATCCTCTGTTCCAAACTGCATAGGAAAAACTGTATTTTTATACCCCTTTAACATGCACTTTTTGTGTTTTTAGATTACCTTGTGTGTGTTTATATCGTCTTTAATCATTCATCTCATGTTTTTATTCTATTTCGGGACAGATCTACCCAGACGAGGGACACTTCCTGTCAACACGCAGCCGCATTCAGCTGACTCACTCCCTAATTGGTTATTTTAGAGGATGTCTGCTTGACGCATCATCATTACTCGACCAACAACAACGGGACGATGAGTGAGGTGTTTATTATTACTGGACCGTGTGTGTGTTAATGAGTGTTTGTGCCCTTGGTAGACTGAGTGTGTGTGTGTGTGTTTTATACCTGTAGCACAATGTTTGACGGACAACACAAAGCTTCTTCTCAACATATCAGATATAGTTTCTCATCACCTCAGTAGAATAAAGCTCCTACAGTCAGCTCTGATGCAAATAGAGGTCATTCAGTACCTGACATATTGCCTCTCTCTCACTGAGATAACAGAGAGAAATGTTACATTTTTGTTTGATTTTAAAACTCTATAAAATGTGGGGGAAGTTTGGAAGAGGTGGTGATAAAATTAGTCTTTCTTTTTGATGCCAACCCGCCCTCTAAACCATGACAGGCTTCTATCGGCACAGTCGCTACAAAATGTTGGGAAATTAACACAAATTCTGATGCAAAGAGTTTTTTAATGTGCTATTTTCATGCCTACATGCAATATAAAGGAGGGATAACAGCAACTTTTAGCAAGTTAAATAACTCTGGTTCTGAAAACTCAGCTTCAAATTTTAAGTTTGTCTGTACAACATTAAATATTCGTTACTAAATAAGCAAAAATCAAAGAAAATCATCCTTATTATCCATCGATCAAACTTTTTATAGCACCTTTCATCGGAGCAATTCAATGTGCTTTACAGGTGACAGTACAAATGTAAACATTAAAGCAATTTGAGAATAATATACAGAAGAAATACAAATGATGAAAATATAATAAAAAATCCAAAATAGATTAAAAAAAATATTTTAAAAAGACAATAAATAATACAAAATAAATGATTAAATAAAATAAAATAAATACAAATAAAATGAAATAAGAAAAATAATAACACAATAAAATAAAATTAATAAAAAAATCAATGAGTCAATGTTGCTTAATCCTGATTGGTGCACGAAAGTGTGTGACATCATCATTTCCTAACTGAGCCCCGCCCATTTGAACCTAGAGAGAAAAGTATGGAGAAAAAAAGCACAAAAATGTGAAATAAAACAAACTTTTCTAACTTTATTGTTAAAATAAATCAATGTAAAAGTAAGAAAAGCAACATTTTCAGCTTTTCTTGTGCAGACACGTATTTCTCACCTTGTTTTCATGAAGCATTTTCCGACTTTGCACTCATTTCACAAAATCTTGTGAGACCAGACTGCCTTTGCTAAATACATTTTACTTTCAATTCTGCCTGTCAGTATGTGTTTCTTTGCCTAGTATTTCATAAATGGATTATATCGATTATATATCGAGCTCTTTCTCTAAACAAAGAGTTTTTGTTTTGATGCATCAATTTAAAAACGCACATTTTTGACATCATTGATCCTCCATAGATCCCTCTATGGGAAAAGATAATACATTTATTTAATTCAAGTCGAAGCCTGACAGCCATGATGATGTCAACATTTCTAAAACTTGACCTGACAGTGATTAACTTGCAGAGGGAAAACATGTGTAACCACCTGAAAAGCAGACACGGTTCGCTCATCATAAACCAGTTTGTCATGTTAAGTCTTGTATATTTCTATGTGGGGCGGCTTATGGTGACAGATTTGTGAAGTTATTAAACCTTTAATTAGACAGCAATAGTGCTAAACAGATGTACAGTTATTTATTTATTTATTTATTTGACAAGTAATTACATTTCTTTTCTAAAGGTTTAGCTTAAAGGGACAATAAGATATTTTGTTGTTGTCCCATAGCACAAAACGTCGGCTGTAGCTTAATGAGATTGTTCAATACTCTGATGGTTCGTGTCCACAGGATCCGTCATTTTCTACGCTTCCCATTCATTGTCTACCGGTGCCTTCAAATGAAACCTCGTGTTTACAACATGAGAAGTCGTGTACACATTATGATTGCCGTTCAAGTGGTTAAGTCGTGAGAACGCCGCTGCTAAGCAACGGCAATATTAACGTTACTGTCGGCGTCTAGAAGCCACAGAAAGGCATAATGACGGAGGAAAAAGATGAGGCCGTTGGGAAAATCAACATTCTCCTCAAACATGTTATAAAATTACGAAGAAAAACAATATACGACTAAAATCAGGTGCCTAATGGCAGCCCATCAAGCGTCCAATGCTGGGAAAAACGCCCCTGTGGACACGTACCAAACAAATCTGCAGCAGGTTTATTGCAGTTTTTTTTTTATAAATATGGCAATATACGTGCGTTGAATTTTGGCTGTAACGTAGCCATCTATCATGCAAATGTCATGTCATGTTTTAATAGTTGCAGGGTATTAGTTGTTTAATTTTCTATGGTTTTATATTTTCTACTGGTTGCCAAAATGGTGTACTGTTCCTTTAAATCCCTGGCTGACAAAACGTACTCATATTATTTTTGTTTTGTTTGTGTCCTAATTTATTTATTAAAATGCGTCAGGATGAATTATTTCAAGTGCAATTTGCTCTATACTTTTCCAGCTGCTTCATTTTTTGTTTTGGAAATCCTCCCATATTAAAGTGCTGCAATAAAAGGCGTCATAACATAACAAAAGAGCGTTCCTCACTGTGATTACGAAACAATTACTGTTGGCGATTAATCACAGTGATGAATGTTAGAGGAGCCAACATGTGCTCCGTGTCTGGAGTTTAATTTCCAAACTGAAAAACAAACGTTCAATCTCAAATTGTGATAATCCCCTATAACACATGGCTACCGGTTGCCATGCCAACGTGATGGGTAGCCTTGGATACAGCCACTCTTCTGGCTGGTGATGCAACATCTTCAAAGAGTCGTGTGCGTCTGCTTCACAGCGAAGGAAAACCCACCTGCTGAACCGTCCCGCTGTCTGTGCTTTGTGACATTCAACGCCGCCGTATAGAGTCCAGTTTAAAGAACCAGTGTGTGGAGTCATGGTTATTGTTTCTATTGGGGTTTGTACTGTGAGTTCAACTGGATTTTACTTTCTTTTTGGAGGGGAAACATTGTGGTCGAGGGATGAGTGAAGAAAAGCTTATTGTATTTTTTGGCTGTTTTAATATTAAAGAACAACGAATGAGGCATGTTTGAGTCTTGTTTTTTAGGAGGTGGAGAGAGAATTATGTATATTTATAATGTATATTTATGTAATTATTGTTTCCTTTGTGTCTTGTAGTGGTGGAGGAAGTACTCAGATCCTTTACTCGTACCACTATATATGTATATACGTACCACCCTCCTTCAGTTCACCACCAGATTCTTTACTAAGTGACATAAATGACCTTTCTTTTTTCATTTCTGACCTGTTTGGACTGAAACCTGCTTTAATTACAAACACAGTAAACCTTTGCTGTGTCCTAAAGGCATAATACTGAAAAGTGACAAGTGTCTTTTTGTAGTCTTTGTGTCTATTTGTGGTTGATTTGAGCCTCTTTGTAGTCATTTTGTGCCCCTGTAGTTGTTTTGTGTCCCTTTGTAGTAGCTTTGTGTTTCTTTGTGGTCATTTTGCATCTCTTTGTGGTTGTTTTGTGTCTCTTTGTGGTTGTTTTGCATCTCTTTGTGGTTGTTTTGTGTCTCTTTGTGGTTGTTTTGTGTCTCTTTGGGGTTATTTTGCATCTCTTTGTGGTTGTTTTGCATGTCTATATGGTTGTTTTGGGTCTCTTTGTAACTGTTTTGTATCTCTTTGTGGTTGTTTTGTCTCTCTATGGTTGTTTTGTCTCTCTGTATGGTTGTTTTGCATCTCTGTGTGGTTGTTTTGCATCTCTGTATGGTTGTTTTGCATCTCTGTGTGGTTGTTTTGCATCTCTATATGGTTGTTTTGGATCTCTTTGTGGTTGTTTTGTCTCTCTGTATGGTTGTTTTGCATCTCTGTGTGGTTGTTTTGTCTCTCTGTATGGTTGTTTTGTCTCTCTGTATGGTTGTTTTGCATCTCTGTGTGGTTGTTTTGTCTCTGTATGGTTGTTTTGCATCTCTTTGTGGTTGTTTTGCATCTCTTTGTGGTTATTTTGTGTCTCTTTGTGGTTGGTATGTGTCTCTTTGACTGAAGGTCACTTCGGGCCCCTGTGCCTGGCCTGTTCAGTAATCCATCCATGACTACATGTCGTATCTGCTGCACTGATACAGGTGTACACGGCGTTCCTGCTGTTATTCTGCTGTTACGGTCATGTCCAGACTGTTTGTTGCTGCACCAGCCAAACCTCCACCTCATGCACTGAGCTTTAGGCATTGTTGACTTTACCAAGACATAATGTTCATGTATGTTTTTGTTGAGTTAAGTCTAACTGTAAACCCATCTGTCCTGAGCCTGCTATGGTTATATATGGTTATGGTCTGGAAATGCCTCACCATGTTCTTTTTAAACCCAAACTGAGAAGAAAACGTCATGAAATAGGAGACAAAACCATTTATCTCTCTCTGCGTCCTTCATGACCTTTATAAATCCCTTGTCCACGCCGCCTAGACGCTGCTCAAATTGAGCCTTAATTACTTCAAAGCAATTACAGAGCCAAGATGGAGGCCTCGTCCGCCGAGGAAGGGGAGGAAAAAGTCCGGCAGCAAACTTCACAAACTATGAGTTAAGACCTGAACCGAGAAATAAGTCCGTCTCTGGAGGTTCTGCACAAAGAAATCTATATAGAGGGATGTTTTTGTCTGTAGCAAAAGACTTAAATGAGCTTTAACTCAGAGTAATTAATCAGCACAACACATATAGATTTAACTGCTTATTTAACTGGAACTATGCAGAAATACAGCACAAACACATTTATTTAGCCGAGGTTATCCACATACTTTTGACTACATAATGCATGTATGTGTGTGTTTCTGCATATTGTGCATTGGCCTTGAGATGTCTCTATTCTTCCCTGTTATCTTCCCTACAGTGTGGTTGTAATGAGTTTTCATCACAGTAATGCTACACTGCCACTTGGTGGTAAAACACCCACAGCTCACCCTAAACTACTGAAATACTCCACTACAGGTAAAAGTCCTGCATTTAAAACCTTACTAAAGTAAAAGTATACTTGCAAAAGTAAAAATAATCATGCATTGTCAGTGTTTTACTATTATATGATTAATTAATATTACTGCTGCATTCATATGTATGGTACACCTCTCTCTCTCTCTCAATTCTACTGTTATTTTTCATATAGTGGTGTCGCGATACATCAATATAGACGATAACTGCGATATTTAAAAATGAAATATTGATATTATTAACACATATATTATATAAGTAATCAATAATGATAGTAGACTCTCTCTCCGACTCCCTACACTAATATTTTGAGTAATTCATTTGCCAAAAAAGAGACAAAACTCACTATAAACAGGTGAATTTGCATGATTTGTTTTCTTTAAATTTTCTATCATTTCATTTATTCAAGTACAGCACTTAAGTGCAATGTTGAGATACTTGTACTTTATTTGAGTATTTCCATTTTCTGCTACTTTATACTTCTACTCCAGGGAAATATTGTACTTTTACTACATTTATTTAATAACTTTACAGATTCAAATTATCAAAACAAAATATAATCAACTAATAAATGATGTATTATTATAGATTAAACTACCGAAGTCATTAAAAGGTCCACCTTTACCAGCTGCAACATTAAAGTGATGAACACAATGCATCAGTTATTATAACCCAATAATATAGATTATTCTGCATAATGAAGACTTTTACTTTTGGTACTTTTTGTATATTTTGATGCTGATACTTTTGTACATAAGTAAAGATTTGATGCAGGACTTTTACTTGTAACAGTATTTCTACACTGTAGTATTAAGATCTGAGTACTTCTTCCACCGCTGGTTATAGTGAATTCTTTTGGCCACGTTAATCGTGTAGTGAAAATCTGATATTGTGACGGCCCTATTTTATTTAGAAGTCTAGTACACTCTTAATGAAATACGGAAAGTGTTGCTGTAAACTGTTTTATTTAGAAAAGGAGGTAAAGGCACATTCTCTCTCATTGGAGAGATAATTCCAACACGGAGGGATGGAGTTGCTCAGCAGTAACATTAGTGTTTCTCAGAGGTCTATGAACTGCACATTAACACTCCGACTGATTAAAAATAATTAATTCTTTACACTTTCCTTAAAACGGCTCTTTTATTATAATGTTACACTTCTGTTTTTAATACTCCTCCCCCTCTTCATCTTCGTCATACGAGTCGATGCCGACCTCTTCGTAATCCTTCTCCAGGGCGGCCATGTCCTCTCTGGCCTCTGAGAACTCTCCCTCCTCCATCCCCTCTCCGACGTACCAGTGGACGAAGGCCCTCTTGGCGTACATCAGGTCGAACTTGTGGTCGAGGCGAGCCCAGGCCTCGGCGATGGCGGTGGTGTTGCTCAGCATGCACAAGGCCCTCTGCACCTTGGCCAGATCTCCTCCGGGAACCGCAGTGGGAGGCTGGTAGTTGATGCCAACCTTGAAGCCTGTTGGACACCAGTCCACAAACTGGATGGTGCGCTTGGTTTTGATGTTGCTGATGGCGGTGTTGACGTCTTTGGGCACCACGTCGCCGCGGTACAGCATGCAGCAGGCCATGTATTTACCGTGGCGAGGGTCGCATTTCACCATCTGATTGGCTGGCTCGAAGCAGGCGTTGGTGATCTCAGCCACTGATAGCTGCTCGTGATAGGCCTTCTCTGCTGAGATAACTGGGGCGTAGGTGGCCAGAGGGAAGTGGATACGAGGGTAGGGCACCAAGTTGGTCTGGAACTCCGTCAGGTCCACGTTCAAGGCGCCGTCGAAGCGCAGTGAGGCGGTGATGGAGGAGACGATCTGGCTGATGAGACGATTCAGGTTGGTGTATGACGGGCGGTCGATGTCCAGGTTCCTGCGGCAGATGTCGTAGATGGCCTCGTTGTCTACCATGAAGGCGCAGTCGGAGTGCTCCAGGGTGGTGTGGGTGGTCAGGATGGCGTTGTAGGGCTCCACCACGGCTGTCGACACCTGGGGCGCCGGGTAGATGGCGAACTCCAGCTTGGACTTCTTGCCATAGTCGACTGAGAGGCGCTCCATCAGGAGGGAGGTGAAGCCGGAGCCGGTTCCTCCTCCGAAGGAGTGGAAGACCAGGAAACCTTGCAGCCCGGTGCACTGGTCCGACTGGACGACAGAGGTACAATTTATCATTTAAAAACACACTTCTTATCAAGAACATACTGCCTGCTGACAGAATAATGCTTCCTTTGTTCTCTTTTATTCAAAATTGTGTTTTTTCAGTCCCATTTTCATCCCTTCTCTCACCAGTTTGCGGATTCTGTCCAGTACATTGTCGATGTGCTCCTTTCCGATGGTGTAGTGACCGCGGGCGTAGTTGTTGGCGGCGTCCTCCTTTCCTGAGATCAGCTGCTCCGGGTGGAAGAGCTGGCGGTACGTGCCGCTACGAACCTCGTCTGGAGGGGGAGAGAAGAGATGGTAGGATAGCATTTTAATACGGTTTTGATTTGGGACAATAAATAAAATGATTTAAACTGTGCAATTAACTATTTTAATGGATCGACAGTCCTAATTTATAGTTGTATTTATTACTGTATTTATTATTGATTCAATATAGTTTTTATGCCTGGGTGTGTATCATGGTCTTACAGGGATAAAGTTGTATTGAATTGAAGAAGTCTTGTTTTGTGAACATAAAGTTTGCCCAAGATACAGAGTAGTTTATTCAAATAGTTTATTTGAGTGTTTTTACATTTAAAAAGACCAAACTATTAGTGAAACGTGTGCCTTTGATATCCGATTGGCTGATTCAAACTGACGTGGCCAGAAATAAAACTTTACTATCGCTTGAAATGAACTTTGGTCGAAATATAAATTCATATAAATGACAATGACTTCTAGTTAATATGGGTAATGATCAGCTAACTTAATCTTTATAGATTTATTGTCTCCCAACTCCTTAAATTTGAAGTTACTTTGCCAGAAAACCTCTCGTGCAACACCCTCATCTCCTAAACACTAGCTCCCAGGTCAGATGATTCTGATAATTACAACTTCCTCACCGATCACAGTGGGTTCCAGGTCGACTAAGATGGCCCTGGGGACGAACTTCCCCGTGCCGGTCTCGCTGAAAAAGGTTGTGAATGAGTCGTCGTAGCCTGTGCTGGGCCTCTGATTGGGCATTGTGCCGTCTGGCTGGATGGCGTGCTCCAGGCAGTACAGCTCCCAGCAGGTGTTGCCCATCTGGACGCCAGCCTGGCCGATGTGGACAGATATACACTCACGCTGTGGAGGAGAAAAAAAAAAGAGATTCTGTACTGAATACAATATGATTTAGGGATATTTAATCTGTAATTTTTGCTGAAACTGAAATCATGCACACCAAACTCCATTGAAATTTCAGCATATTTAAGACAAACCATGTTGCTGGATGTCTTTTCTGCTTTAAACCTGTCTTGACCCGCTGAAAATGACAGTTGAGCGTCCCAAAACAAAAACGGGTGGGGTCATGACTTTCCCACCTCTTTTGCATTTTCACATTATTTGCATCACAACCTGATATTCAAATTTGCATCTGCGAACGTTTGCTGAAACCTGTTATTTCCACATATCCCTAGCAAGTGGGATGTGACACGTCAGATTAGGAGTCACTGATCTAAATAGGCAAGCGGTGGTGATTACCATCTTCTTGTCAGAGTATCTGTCGGGGCCAAAGAGCTTCCACACCCTCTTCAAGTATTTCTAGCTGCTTGTAACGGATGAGGGCGAAGGGCGGAGGAGATGGGTGCGTTCATGCTGAGGACTCAAACAAGTTTGGTCTCATCGTTTGGGAGGGAAATTAAGCCTGAGGGAGCTCAACGTCGTCTGTCCCGTTTGGTTAATTGGCGCGTCACAAGGAGGTCAAGGGATAAATGCTTGAAATATAGCTACAAGCAAGGCATGAATGCTTGAAATATAGCTACAAGTAAGGCCTGAATGCTCGAAATATAGCTACAAGTAAGGCATGAATGCTCGTACTATATAGCTACAAGTAAGGCCTGAATGCTCGAAATATAGCTACAAGTAAGGCCTGAATGCTCGAAATATAGCTACAAGTAAGGCATGAATGCTCGAACTATAGCTAAAAGTACAGATACATGCTTGAAATAGAGCTTAAAGTATGGATACATGCTTGAAATATAGCTTAAAGTATGGATACATGCTTGAAATGTAGCTACAAGTAGGGATACATGCTTGAAATAGAGCTTAAAGTATGGATACATGCTTGAAATATAGCTACAAGTATGGATACATGCTCGAACTAGAGCTTAAAGTATGGATACATGCTCGAACTAGAGCTTAAAGTATGGATACATGCTCGAACTAGAGCTTAAAGTATGGATACATGCTCGAACTAGAGCTTAAAGTATGGATACATGCTCGAACTAGAGCTTAAAGTATGGATACATGCTTGAAATGCAGCTTAAAGTATGATTACATGCTCGAACTAGAGCTTAAAGTATGGATACATGCTTGAAATATAGCTAAGAGTCAGGGGTAAAAGCCCCCTGAACCAGCTCGTGATATAAGGACTGAGGAGGAGGAGGAAGAGGAGGGTCACATGGGAGCAGCCCGGTATGGAGATGGCAGCCAGCTCAGCAGCTATTTTGAGTGAAGCCTCACACACACAGACAGACAGACAGACAACCACTAGAACCTGTTTAGACACAGCTCATATCACAGACATAATAACTGCAGACAGACAGAGAGCTCCTTTAAACAACAGCAGTTAGAAAGCTTCTTCTGCTTTGTGTGAGCTGCAACAGGATGTGAGAGAAGTGGGAGTGGTGGTGGTGGTGTGTTGCAACAACATGCCACATTGGCTCTCATGCTCATGTTCTTACAACACGCACACTGTGAAAGTTACACTTCCTCACAAATGGCGGGGAAAAGAGAGAGAGCTTCCTGTATCTGGAAACTACGTCACAGCCTGAACATGGGACAGCAGACACACAGAAGAGCATTGTGTCGTCTACAGACATACACTACATTTATTTACTGACTTTATCCTCTATTATGTAATCAAATCTGGTTTTATAAGGTACAGTAGCAGCTCTTAAATGCAGCGTGACGTCACACCTCTTTGATGTTGTAGCAAAATGTAGCAATGACAGGAAGTGTTCGAAAAGATACATTTATTGTTTTCAAACACTCCTTGTCTTTGCAAAGGGCGTGCAAACTTTACGACACTCTCACTGTTTGCTTTTACGAGGGAACAAAGATCAAAAAAAGAGGAACTAACTCTTTAGCTCTGTGTAAAAACATGTTGAGAGGTTTAACCATCATGTGCCTGACCTCATGTTTTCTCTATAATGCAGCTTGAGGTGTGCAGGAATGCAGCAGCAGCTTATCAGCAGCGATGCGATGGCGGCACAAATAGAAATGTAAAACACACAAGAGGGCCTCTGGAAGCCACATCAGCATTCCCAGAACCAGCCGGGCAGCAAACAAGCACGCCCTTCTCACAGACAGACATACGCACATATGGAAACTGTTAACCTTCAACTGGAGCTGGAGCTTCATGCCTTCTATAAGCTGCTTAAAAATCACACTTTGTGCTTTAACGATGCCACAAAGTTATTCTAATAGCAGCAAAGTAGAAAAAGTTTAAGCTTGTGATAGATTTTTAGAGAGAAAGTTTGGATGCAACAGGAAAACTGTCATTATGACAACTTTTCTCCCTTAATTCTCACTTAAAAAGTTGCTTTTCTCTTATAATAATAATAATACTCACCATTGTGCTGTTCTGATTGTCGTCTGACGAAGAGAGGTTGAAACTAGCAGGGTCTCTCACAGGACACCTATAATGAGATCTCTGTGAGTGAAGTACTGTCAGGGAGTGACACACACTCTTTTATAACTACTACAGGAGGAAGAGGAGGAGGAGGAGGAGGAGCTGCAGCTTTGTTCTGGTTCAAACCTCACTGAGATATATGGCTTCCTGCTTGGCTTTTTCAGAGTAAAAGCAGCGCCAGAGGGGCTCACATGATGTCTGGGTAAAGTTCATCTGCAAAAAAACAAGAGATTAAGAACGTTTACTCGAGTACTTTATTCTACTTAATTCTACTTGTTCTTAACTTGAGTATTTAAGAGAGAGGGAAATGTTTCTAAAAAACTACATTTATCTGACAATTGGAGATACAATTTTATGTACAAAACATATGATCAAATTAAAGGCTAAGATGCATTATTACAGATGAAACTAGTTTTCACACCTTTTACTTCGGTAAAAGTATAGTGTAAAAGTCCTGCATACTAAATAATACTTAAGTAAAAGTAGGAATAACATAGTGTAAAAGTCCTGCATAATAAATAATACTTATGTAAAAGTAATAACATAGTGTAAAAGTCCTAAATACTAAATAATACTTATGTAAAAGTAGTAATACCACAGTGTAAAAGTCCTGTATACTAAATAATACTTCAGTAAAAGTAGTAATACCACAGTCTAAAAGTCCTGCATACTAAATAATACTTATGTCAAAGTAATAAGTGTAAAAGTCCTGTATACTAAATATTAATTAAGTAATTAGTTAATTATAAGGTACTAGAATTGCACTAATGTACAAAACATATGATCAGATTAAAGGCTATGATGCATTATTACAGATGAAACTAGTATTCACACCTTTTACTTAAGTAAAAGTAAAGTGTAAAAGTCCTGCATACTAAATGAGTTAAAGTAGTAACAGTGTGTGTGAGCAGCCCATTCTCTGGTGCTTGCTGTCATTTCATTTTTCCCGGGTGTTTTTTTGTTGTTGGTTGGATTGCTGAGTGATTGGAGGGTTATTCAGTTCACCTGTTGCACAGGTGTTGTGCAGGGTGTGGGGATTGGAGAGCAGCTTGGTGCATTCTCCTCTTGGCCAATCAGGGTGTGACGACAAATACCTTTAAAATGCAGGACTTTTACTTGCAATGGAGTATTTCTACATCATTATATTGCTACTTTTACTTTTGTAAAATATGTAAATACTTCCTCCATCGCTTTACATTTCCACGATAAACAAATAATTCAGGAATAAACTAATTTAAAACAATTTGAAACTTGAAATGATTCTCTTGTTGTAGCTGCTCACCTAAAATTGTAATATAGTTTACAGCCACAAGATGGAGTCCTTATCATCTTGAATTTATTACCTCTAACATTCCCACACTACTGTTTTCAGTTTACACCATGATGAAGAGGAAACACCCTCCTTTAAGTGTCTTTAGCTGCAGAGGACTCTGTGTGGGTCATTTTTAAGGAGCAGGTCACAGGTTTTGTTTCAGTTGATGGATATTCTGCAACAAACCCCTCTCATTTGTGGTCTATTAACATGTTTCACGCCTCAAAACAACTTGTGCATATCAATAATGCTCGGACGGTAACAACTTATTTTAAATTTTAATCTGGGTGGAAGTTTATCTGACACCTTTATTATGATCTCAAAGGAAATTTGGTTTTAAGACAGGCAACACACTGATGATAATGCACAGCAACAATCAATAGTCAAGGACTTAAAGACAATATAAATAAATAAATAAATAAATAAATAAATAAATAAATAAAATATTTCAAAATAAATATACATGTAAAAAAATAATACAAAAAATACGAGCAGATTCAGCCAGAAATAAAAACACCACAACCATCCTGTTTTTAAAAAAGTGGAAGATTAATTCATTATATTTTATAAATTTATTTATTTATTTATTTTTATTTTATCTCATTTTCTATTATTATTGCCATTTTATATTTCCTCCCTTGTTTTTGAATACTTTGTTTTTCAATTTACAGTTGCCATCTGTTATTATATCTACTTTATTTGTTATGGTTTAGGAGGTTGTAGTCATTTTCCTTAAGGAAACAATAAAAAGCATGATTCAAAAAAGATTATGACCAACACTAATACAGAGCCAAATTTATTTCAGTGTATTATAGCATTTACTAAATTATATTTTATACATTTCCCATTTTAGTGAACCACGGTCTGATTGTCTCACCCCGACTCTGTCCGGCTGCTATCGAGGGTTTGTTCACACTGTGAGTGAAAACATCCACTTATTTCCTTTAATGTGGTTCACATCTAATTTTTCTCCAATCAGTGTGATCAACAAAAAGCTACATACATGCATATATCACTGTCTGTGTGGTTATGTGTTACTAATGTGAGTCCAGATGTGTGCAACTTACAGCTGCAGTATATGAGGCTTTATGACACTGGGTATAAGGGAAGAAAAGATGCAGCATTTTTGGGAAAACACGTCTCTCCAATTCAGTTTTCAGCCCACATATGTTGTCGTCCACAGTGTTTGTGAACTCCAGCTGTCCATCACCCTTTACAGGAATGCAGAGCTGATCCAGGAGCCTTCAGAGGCCGGAGCTCATCTCACCAGGCCTTCAGCTCTGAATGTAAACCTCCTCATAATCCTCAAACAGTTCTCCAGAGCCTATATAGCCTCATCCCCTCAACCACTCACTCCTCTTCAAACACTCCCCTAAGCATCTTTTCTTTTTCTTTTTTGGAAAGGAAAGATAGTTTAGCGATAGACGGATAATGGAGGTCTTTTTCAAGTGTTGTGTTTGGGCCTCCACCCCTCCGAGGTCCACAGATTACTTTTCTTTTACATCTTCCTCAGTGGTGAAACTATTTCTCCTGACAGTTTACCAGCTTTTCTTTTTGCACTATTCTTCTTTGCGATGGCTTGAATGTGATGACAACACTTACAGCTGCAAAAAAAGTCTCAATTTTAAGTCATTTATTTGTAAGAACAAGCAATACATATGCAAAGAACCACACTGGGTCATACAGATTCAATTTATTTGAACATTAAAACCGTAGCTTTCTTAAAGCAACTGTACATTTTTTTGCACAAATCAAATTATGCTTTTAATTTTATTCATTTTTTATTCACAAATATGTAAAAAAGATGAATAAGAATTGAATTCCCTCGCTTATTTCTTTGCCCAACACTTAGAGAAACAATATTTCTCAGGAGGTTTCAACACTTCTACGTCTAAATGTACAAACAATTACTCACTCCAGCACCTAATATAAATGTGAATGTGAATACAAATGACTTTATTGTATGTTCCAACTATTTATCCGTGAGACTGTAGCATAAGAGTGGAATATTTATCCCTAATTTATGGGTGTAACATTATACAGCAATGTTTAAACTCAGCCAACACTGGAGGCATGCCTAGCCGATGAAATTACTGGTTTAACAAGAGAAATATTAATATAAAAGTCATGTTTTTAACTTAAAATTTTAGACATTAGTATTATAAATGTGTGCATTTTACACTGCAAGAAAATTCTGAAGCAAATTTGTTGCAGTTGCAACACCAAACAGGAAGAGGGCAATGTTTGTTTCAGACTAAACTGAAGAAGACAAACTTTTGTGATGAAGAAGTGAAAAGTTTGATGAAGCAGCAGGTGTTAATTTGGATGAAAACACGGATTTAGCTAGAGGATAAAAAGCATAAAAACAGCAGAAATAGCCATGCCACAGGTGTCAGATGGAAGATACTCTCTCCAGCATGGTAATTATAACAATATATTAATCAGATAATGTGTAAAATCTTTGATATAGGTTGTTTAAACTTTAAAGTAAGACTTTTCTTTCTTTCTAAAGTGGAGTTTTGAAAGGAAAGCACCGAATAAGAGCCATGATTTGCAAAGAAAACAGCCTTTTCCTGACAATAAAATGTTTGCCTGATCACTGTAATGCTTGATAATGCAGCTCACAGGTTCCTCCAGGTGTTCTTATGCATACAGATGTGTGGTTACTGCCCAGAGCCCCTGAACCTGCCAGACTGCTCAAATACAACCCCCCTAATATCCCAACAGACACACATATTGTATTCACACAGACCAGCTTGAAATAAAACTAATTAGTCAAGAAAACATGGATCAACTGTTTGATCAGACACAGGTTTATTGCCAAATAAACAAAGTAAGAGAAAAGAATAATACATATGTTTCTACTCTGGATGAATTACACCAGTCTCTGTCTCTATGTTTCAGCCCTGTGATAGTCTGGTGACCTGTCCAGGATGTACACCGCCTTCACCCAATGCCAGCTGGGATCAGCTCCAAAAAAGTAAGTCGTAATATTACGAGAATAAAGTCATAACTTTACGAGAAAAAAGTCGTAATATTACGAGAATAAAGTCATAACTTTACAAGAAAAAAGTCGTAATATTACGATGAATAAAGTCATAACTTTACGAGAAAAAAGTTGTAATATTACGAGAATAAAGTCATAACTTTGTGAGAAAAAAGTCGTAATATTACGTGAATAAAGTCAGAACTTTACAAGAAAAAAGTCGTAATATTACGAGAATAAAGTCATAACTTTACAAGAAAAAAGTCGTAATATTACGATGAATAAAGTCATAACTTTACGAGAAAAAAGTTGTAATATTACGAGAATAAAGTCATAACTTTGTGAGAAAAAAGTCGTAATATTACGATGAATAAAGTCAGAACTTTACGAGAAAAAACGTCGTAATATTACGAAAAAAAGTCAGATGTTTACGAAAAAAAATAAAATAGCACGTAAAATTACTACTTTATAATATGACTTTATTCTCGAAATCTCTGATTTATTTTTTTCCCTCAATGTGGCCCTAAAACTCCGTTGTACCGCCGTACCATAGACCTACAACAATGATGAATAAAAATGAAAATGTAAACAAAAAAACAGTTATTCATTTCAACTAATTTTTAAAAAAAATCCACAGGGAGCCACTGAAGAGGGGCTAAAGAGCCACAGGTTGCTGACCCCTGGGATAAGCGGTTACAGATATGGATAGATGGATGAATTACAGCATTTTAATCAGTCAGTTGATTGAGCCGACATGTATAAAACATCACCAACCAAACTTAATTTAGCATTCCCAGTAGAAATAGTGTAACTCAAGAAGCTTGTTGTGGATTCTTCTAATAATGTGATATGTTAAATCCCTTCCTCACAGTATTATAAAGTTAATAAATGAGCTCTGGATTGGGGTTAAAACACTGAAGTGGGATATTTCAGATCGCCTGGGATCCTGAAATAATCCAACACGGTGATTCAAGTGTTCAGACGACTCCTAGCTGTTAGCAGAGAATGATAACTTCAGTTGAAACTGAGAGACTCCCTGAAGGATTTACCCTCAGAAATAATCCCTTCCAATTATTGTCTGTTGTTTGGATGACAGAAGATTTAGAGGAAGAGTTGCTAAGTGGACCCTTCATCATCCTGACTACAAAACATCCACTCTTTGCTTTCCTAAACAAATGAAGATCTTAGACAAAGAGTCAATTCATTTATAAACAGAGATAGTTCATCTCCTAAAAAGCTAATGTTTCTCTTTATTGTAAGCAATTTATTAGATTTTATTAACAATAATTGATCAATTAAATGTTATATGTGCAACAAACTAATTCATAACAACAACTATTGAAGCATGTGATGGGTAATCTGTAATAATCTGTAATGGATTACATGTTGAAAGTAACCAGGGGTCGCTGCCCGTAAATCCCTCTTGATGCTGGCGGTCTCTGGGCTGCTGGTGATAAGGGTTAAGCCGTATTGAAGCTGGATGGATGCAGAGATCAAAGTCGGCGGTCAGAGCCTCAGAAAAACCCCACAAGTCGAGCTCTCGAGATAAAAAATACTTGATGCTCCTGTACGGCCACAACCAATCGGAGGGGCCTTCAGGACCCCCAGAAAACAACCTGCTTCTGGGGCCAGTTGGTGATTCTTTGTGGACTTCTGTGATCAATAATAGTGTCCTTTGTGTGCTCCATTTAATAGGATATAGAGAACCAACATTTATCTTTGCATGTAGCACATTAATAATAGACTTGAAATATGTGGACACTTGAGTTTTACACCCATATGTGAGTACACACTGTATTTATTATTATTATTATTATTATTATTATTATTATTATTATTATTATTATTATTATTATTATTATTATTTTCAGTGTTTTTTAATTTTTTATTATTATTATCATTATTATTATTATTATTATTATTATTATTATTATTATTATTATTTTTTTGTTTTTGTTTATCATTATTTTCATTTATTTATTTTATTTATTTAGCTATCTATTTTTTTTTGCACCATTGACCCTGTGTTAACCTACATATGACAAATAAAACTGAGCTGAACTATTTCCTGCTGCTCTAACAGCCTCCACTCTCCTGGTTTCAGGCTTTCCTTCAGATGTTTTGGGGATTTGCTCCCATTCAGCTGCAGTATCATCAGGACTGATGTTGGGTGATGACGTCTGGCTCACGGTTCATCACAAAGATGCTGGATGGGGTCGAGGTCAGCGAGGTCAGCGCTCCGTGCAGGTCAGTCAAGTTCTTCCACACCAAACTGGGAAAACCATTTCTGTTTGGACCTGGCTTTTATTTATTCATTTATATGTGAACTAAAAGTATCAATACCACAGCACATATTTAAAGGGTAACTTCAGTATTTTTCAACCTATTCTCCCATGTTTTTGTGTCTAAGTGACTAATAGGAACAACAATTTCTTGACCTCGCAGCTGGTTTAGCGGCTGCCGTCTACAGCGTTCTCCATCAATACTGGACCAATTTACAAAACTGTTGTCCCCTTTAGTCACTTAGAACACAAAAACATGGGAAAATAGAGTCCAGGTTAATAATAAATAAATAATTTACCCTTTAAGTAAAAGTACAAAAGCATTAGCATCAAACTTAACCAAAAGAAAATGTAGATATTCAAGTAAAGTACAATTACCTTGAAATTGAGTTAGTTTCCACCACTGGTTTTTACTCTGTATATATCTAGTAGTACTCAGTAGTGACCTTACCCCACTTAATGGAGTCTTTTAATATCCATACCTGTAGTATAGTATTGTAGTTCTGCTGTGAACCATGTGATATATTGTATTATTCTCCCTCTCCACCTGTCAATCACCACCGTCATCAGAATAAATTGGACATTTCTCCGATACCGCCATCGATTGGTTCATATCTCAGCCCGCCACGCCGCCGCATTGAACAGCCTCCACTATTGATCTGCAGGCCTGTTAAAACCTCCACGGGAACATCATCCTATCTCTCTTTTTTTTTATATACATACAAGACCTTTTTCAAAATCAATTCTCTCTGCCACATAGAAGACGTCACATTGTTGCAGACAAGGAGGAGGACAAATCAGCCGGGATGATTTATAGTGGTTTAATTTCTCACCGCTGATCTGATTATGATTATTCCCGACGTGGATTTTAATTTAAATCACACTCAAAGGCTTTTGCCACATCAAGATGAACATCAGGAGGTCTTAGATGTTATTTTCCGCTGTGATCAGCAGCTGTATCTTTACGTATTTCCTCTGTTTTTGACTTTTCTGGGTGAATTCAGGGGAACAGAAACTGACGTCTTTAATGTCAGACGTAACCACAGGGCTGCAGAAATGTCAGGCAGCCAGCGGCCATAAATAACACACACACACACACACACACTTCTATCCTCATGTCTTGCAAAATGATGTATGAAATCTGTCAGCTGAAAGATGAAGGTTGACCTTTGACCTTGATGCACTCGTGCAAATATGTAGATTATGTCCCTTCTTATAGCAGAATTTGTTATATTACTCTCCAAACTTTGCCTTTTTCACATCTTTTAAAAGTAAAAAAATGACAAAACAGCCTCTAATAGCCTAACACCTCACCGTACTGAATACATTTGTCTGTTTGAATTTTAGAAAACAGCTAAGATTTGCAGCATTTCATGCTAAATTAGTCTCTTTCTTACTAATTTGCAACATCATTTGTATAAATATATAATATTGTTTTTCACTATCTTGTATTCTTTCATATGCACTCAGGTCTCTCTTGAAAATGAGATCTTAATCTCAATGGGACTGATTACATATAGGTTATATAATATACTTTAAAGGTATATATATTTGTTGTGTAGTTAATCCTTGTATTGGGTTTGGTATCCTAGATACTACAATTAATGTCTTTATGACTTTACACGATCTGAACAGACTATAAAGCTGTTTACAAAAAAATTACATAAATTAAATTAAATTAATTGTATGCATTATCCTGAGTATTTCGCTGTACACCCCAATAAAATAACAGTTTTATTTGATTTATTAAAAGGAGGTATACCTGTATACTTGACCATTCAGACCACCGTTAGACCCTTGGTTTAAACACATGGCTGCAGCAGATGCATCATTTTAAAGGTCATGCTTCTAAACCGCAACCTGCATGCGAAGTTATCAACATTTCATTTGACTGTAAAATAATTATTTGTCCTGAAATAGGCATTTTATCTTAGGAAATATAAGTAAAAATTAAATTGAATTTATATTTACGATGAATAAGATAATTTTTGAGTCATTGCAAAAGTTCTCTGATTTTCTTTCTCAAAAATAAAATAAAATAAAATAAAATAAAGAAATTATGTAAAAATTAAAATAAACAGTCCAGCAGCAGAAACAGTAATTTATTTATTAAAACATGGACAATGACAGATTACTCTGAGAACACAACAGACCATGATGGAGTATACTGAATAGTATTATTATATGAATCACTATATGACTAATATATGTTATGAAAAACCTAAATGGGAAACACTCGTCTTGTATCAAAACTGTATACAGTGTGTATATATATATATATGTGTGTGTGTGTAAATGGTGTAAAATGGGTTGAACATATAATTTACTTACTGCCAATCAGTTTGGCCTGACAGGCAAATCACATTGTAAAAATAAGATAAAGTAAATTCAAATTATATTAATTTCTTGCAGACAGTAATAAAATTGGTCCTTTAGATTATCGCATAATCCAAATTTTGCAAAGCAGATCACTTTATATTATGAATAATTACCAGTAAATGGTCACAATTCTTTAAATAATTTAGTTTTCATTCTAATTTTTACTTGTTTTGAGGAAAATGTGATTTAACAACTCAATATCAGATTTAAAAATGTCTTTTTATGCAGTGCACAGATGTCAAACTGTCCGGATTTAATCAAAGGAAAAGCGTCCCCATGTGTATTCCCTCATGTCTCTAAAATGGCAACGTGTCGAGGAATAACTTATCTATTATTGCAGGTGGCGGCACCAAATCCTCCAGCTTCAGATAGAAAATCCTCTGCAGGCCCTGGATGCACAGAGTGCGAAGTTCACGCAGTTTTTCCAAAAGTCTGGACAAACGGTTCGACCAGCAGTCTGAGAGTCCGTCGGCGTCCTTCAAGCACTTGACGATGTTGTTCTGCAGCTCCTCCACTCTCTTTGGCTCCTTAAGTCCGTGTCGCTCTGCTGGGCCGTAAGTCACATTTCAAACACACATATTAGATAAGAGATAATGAAACATAACAGACAATTTATCATGAAACATTGAAATCAGACAGTTAAAGGCTTTTAATTTGACATAATCTATCTATCTATGTTGAGACTTCAGCCATTTATGCATTACTTTCAGCCATTTCAGTCATTTATTCATTACTTGTACCTATTCCAGCCAATGAAGTAGTCAGTTCTGATGTGTCCTACATGTCCCTAAACATTACATGTGGTTCACAGCCAAGAAAAAGTGATTTCTAATCATTTAAAGCTGCATCTCTCTGCATGATCTGATTTTACAGATATGTGAGTTTTGCACATGACCATATTGTTAATCATTTCATATTTTAAATGATTCTAAATGTGCATCAACAAAAGTGTCTTTGAGCGTCTCACCGGTGACCAGAGCGAGGCTGCATATGCAGGAGAAGGTGGACACGTCCAGGTTCATCCTCTGCAGATTAGTGGAGAACTCGACGATGCTGTCGATCCACTCCCCGAAGCCCCGCAGGCACTGGAGCCGGTGCCACGCCGACCCGTCGCAGAAGATCAGCTTCCCTTCCTCCGGGTTGGATCTGAAACAGGACGACAGCTTGAGCTCAGATTGTGGACCCTGTGACAGTGACAAACCCTTCTTCCATAAATTCCCATGTCCTTTTTGGGGGCCTCTCCAGCTGTTAACACATCTTTCATTTGTGCCAAAAGTGCTGGAAAACAAATCCATTCCCAAATCAACAAACATATTTACATGCTGTGGGCTAACTTGGGGTCCAAACTTGCAGAGAAAAAGGAAATATAATGTCAGAAGAAGCGTTCTTTACCTGTACGACAACCGTAAAACAAAGAGCTCCAGGAACGCCGAGTAGAAGAGGAGGTCCTGGTCGTGTTTGGGCAGGGAGGTGAAGCCCGGGATCTTCAGCGCCCAGCCTCGAATCACCTCCATCGATCTGGTCAAGAGTTCATAAAACTGACGCACGTGCTGAGCGTCGTCCCCTGGAGGGCTTCCTGGACTCTCCTTGAACTAGTGAAAGGTCACCAGTGGGGTGAAGATGGAAAAGACCATCAATTGCAGCTCTAATATGCACTTATTTGTGTAAAGCAATGAAACACTGCTTACTTTGAAGTAGTCAAGGCGAGAAGGTGGAGGGTTTGATTCCACGTGCGCCCTGATGAGGGCGCTCAGGAGGGTGCCAACAGGTGAAGACGAGTCCGGATGAGTTTTAGGTTTGGACGGCAGGCGACCTCTTCGACCTTTCAGACCGGCTGTCCTCACCACTGCAGAGCATGAAGAGAAACTTTTAGTTTTACTGCTGAAATCAGTTGAATATCTGACCCCCGGATGTCAACGTGGTTTTATTGGTTTACCTTCTTTGACCATTCCCACTGCCATGCACTTCTGGAAGCGACAGTATTGGCACCGGTTCCTCCTGCGTTTGTCCACAGGGCAGCTTTTGGCAGCCAAACACACGTACTTGGCGTTTTTTTGTACCGTGCGCTGCATGGAGAGAGAAAAAGATTTAGATATTTTGCAAATTTTAAAACACATTTAGTGACATCAGTTTGAATTTAATACCATAAAAACATCAGTTTTTAAGGGTACTTTGGTTAAGCTGTATATGAAACTCAAAGAGACCTAGATTATGAATAAATTGTAAATGCTCTGCAAACATCTCCAAATGGAGGACAAGTTAAAACCATAAAACTGCACACAGAAGCATCTTTTTGGACACATTATTTGCTTCACTCTTGCACCAGTTTAAAGGACAATATTGGTGTCTGTTGAGCCAATATCATGGTGTAGAACTGTTCTCAAAAGGTTGATTATATGGCAACAAAGTGGGCTTTCTACATATATATGAGAGGTGATCATGGGGAAGCTTTTAGGAAGGGTCTTTGGAAAATGGTTCAATCTTTTTTTAATAGCTCCAAGACCCGTTTTTGTTAAGACTAAAGACTTAAATTGTTCTTTGAAAATTAACAGCAGCACTCTTCTTGCCCCTGTGGGCCATCTGAGGCGGTATAAGGCATTCAGCAGGCGGACAGGGCAGTCTGGGTAAATACAGGGTCGTGGCCATTCATAATTTGGAGAATGGCCCCCGGGAATCTCCTTCAGAGAGGAGAGGGGGAAGGTTTTTATTCATGGCACGTTGGTTGGCCATTTTCATACAGGACATTTGTACCTAAAACGCGCGTGTCAAGAGATCAAAACGTGCATCTGAAGCACAATGTGCCATTTAGGAGGCCAATCAGGGCTCCCAGTGGGACTTTATTACCTGAAGTTTGGGTTTCATTAGGCTTCTCAGAAAAAAAGTGAATATCCTCCTGGGAACCGAGTAAAAGAAGAGTCTTCCAATTACTTTTTTTGTGTGATTTCCTTCCTATTTAGGCTTTTTAAACTTTATTTTTTATTTTACAGCATGTCCACTGTAGTGGACCAAGGACCATTTCAGTGTGAAAAGACTAAAAAAATGAACAGATTATGGATGAGAGTGATATTAAACCAAGAATACATTCAACTTGATTAAAAAAAACACATGTCATATTACTGAAAGCCCATGATGTCCTCTTTACAATACACCAGGGGTTGATAGAGTAAGTCAAAAG
>CAKAKR010067953.1:16985-38514 GCA_916700685.1 Adelosebastes latens | reverse complement strand
CAAAACTACTGGGGCCAGATGTTGCATGGGAGATTTCACTGTTGGTGAGCTCCATGCTGAACTTGACAAACTCCGGAGTGAGGAAGTCTCCAGCGGAGCTCTGAGAGGCCATGCTGGCTCCTTGTGGAGAGGAGCCGCACTGGGTCTGCACGCACGGCATGGCAACCTGCAAACAGGGACATCATGCATGTCAGTCCAAAGTTGTTGTTTTTTTATTTTTATTTTTATTTTTATTATTATGTTATAAAGTGCAAGTAAGTAAATAAGTTTATAAAATGCAGTCAGTCCAAAGTTTTTATTTTTTTATTTTATTATTATACTTTTTTATTTTTATTTTATTTTATTATCATTTTATTTTTTTATTGTGTTATAAAGTGCAAGTAAGTAAATAAGTGTATAAAATGCAGTCAGTCCAATTTTTTTATTTTTTTTATTTATAACATGTGTTTTAAGATGTAAAATGATGCTCCTCAATCAACCACAGATTAAAGAGCAGCTGTTGAAGATGATCCTAATCTTTTTTTTTTTTTTTTATTGTGTTATAAAGTGATTACAAAACAAGTGAAGACATGTGCAGGGACATATATAAAAAAGACCAAAATATATTATACAGAGAAAGACAAATAACAAAGTACAAAAACAAAACAAAACTATCAAACTGAGCTGCCTATGGATGCAAAATGAATTTCATTGCAAACTGATAATAAAGTTGTATGGTATAATATATTAAACATTACTTTCTTTGCATTTTTTTTTCTCCATCATTATTTTTTTAATGGTCCAATTAAGACTTAAGACTATTCTAAATCATACTTAAACATCTTTTGAAGAGAACAACATCACAGAGAACAGTCTTTATAATTACCTCAAGGCTTTAGTTGTCTTATTTTCCAGAGGAGGTTATTTCCTGCTACTTTGCCTGAAACAAACAACATCAAAGCATCACTTGCAAGCTTTACACTGACATGCATCATCTTCATAAATTAGTTAGACTATATGTTACCTCAGACCTCCATGCAGTGCAGGAGGACAGTGACAAGTAATCCCATCTGTGCTGTAGTGTTGCTGTTAAAGCTCTATGGTCCACTCTCTGTCTGGAGAGCAAAGGAAACGACTGTTCTCTTCTCCCACTCTTGGCTTCTTGCAGACTGGCTGGCAGTGACACCGACAATGTGCTTTTGTTTACGTGGTGCACGCCCTTGTGCCAAACCCATATTACGCACGAGCCACAGAGGGGTGGGTGGGATGTGTGTCTCTGGTGTGGGCACAGAAAGTGCTTCATGTAATTCGGAAATAATGCTTGCACTTTCTTGCAGTTTGCACCATAGGCCTATATAAGGACATTTACCCAGAACAAAAAGAAGTTTATTCAAGTGTGCAATAAAAAGTCTAAGTATATACTTGGTTTATGCTGACAAGTATGCAGAACAGTCGAAGTATACATGGCTTATACTGACAAGTATGCAGAACAGTCGAAGTATACATGGTTTATACTGACAAGTATGCAGAACAGTCAAAGTATACATGGCTTATACTGACAAGTATGCAGAACAGTCGAAGTATACTTGCCTTATACTGACAAGTATGCAGAACAGTCGAAGTATACATGGCTTATACTGACAAGTATGCAGAACAGTCAAAGTATACATGGCTTATACTGACAAGTATGCAGAACAGTCAAAGTATACATGGCTTATACTGACAAGTATGCAGAACAGTCAAAGTATACTTGGCTTATACTGACAAGTATGCAGAACAGTCGAAGTATACATGGTTTATACTGACAAGTATGCAGAAAAGTTGAAGTAGACATGGCATATACTGACAAGTATGCAGAACAGTCGAAGTATACATGGCTTATACTGACAAGTATGCAGAAAAGTTGAAGTAGACATGGCATATACTGACAAGTATGCAGAACAGTCGAAGTATACATGGCTTATACTGACAAGTATGCAGAAAAGTCTACTTGGCTTATATTTGTCAGAGCATTTTGGCAAATTTTTCTTGGGCGCTACCCACAAAATCAGCTGTGCTGCTCATCCCACAAATGCATGATCCTTACAAGTTGGACATCATTGTGAAGGTAAATAAACAGGCTTTCCAACCATGTAAAATACAATGTTAATTAGCATTGTAACAACAGAGAAATAATCCACCAAACACAAGTTTCCAAACTTTTTTTTCCCAGTTTATTTTCTACCATGCCTCCTGTGCTGAAATGTATAGAGGAAACGACAGCTGGTGGCACTTCTCTCCCTCTTTATTATTATCCTGAAGGAGGAGGAGGATGGAGACTAGTGTTGCACAATATGCCCCTCTCTTTACGTCATCACCTTTGCCCCGCCTCCTCTTGAACGCTATTGGACGAGCGTCTCCAAACACTGCGTTCTGATTGGCTCTCCTTGCTGTCGCTCTGACGCCGCTTTGCTTCCTGGTTGTAGCTGTCAAACAAACAAGCTACTGGTTCTGGATAACAACCGATGTCTCCGCCTTGCATCGCCTGGAGCGAGATTTAATCAGCCACAAAACAAGAAATCCTGTAAGTGGGAACATCTATTATATCACTGAGTGTTATTCGGCTTTTTAAAAATATGTTGAACATATTTATTTTTTGGCATAGAGCCAAAACACACAGCAGAATCTGCTAGTTTTTACATGCTAGTGACTTTGACCATGAAGGGATCACCTCTTCTCCCCAGCTGCTCCACCCAAGGACATGCCTATTTAATGTGTTTATTGTGGTTATTTTTAAGCCGAATAACACATATGTGTCCTTTCTTCCTGTTGAAGTGTATAACAGGTGTTTTTTCCCCCCATTTAACCTCTACACATACATATTTCCTTAAATATAGCAAAAAGTGAATGGAGTTCTGCATGTGTTTTTTAATAAGCAGCACAGGAAGCCCCTTCTTCTTCTGCTGACTCATGAGTCTGCAGGCTGATGTAAGTCATCAGGAGGAGTAACATTTTTGGGTTATGTCAGTCATTTATTCAGCTTTAAAGGTCCCATTTTATAAAAAGTGAGATTTTCATGTTTTTTAATTAAAAAAGGAGGCTTTAGTCCTATATAAATACTGTGAAAGTATCGAAACACTCAATCCACAGGGAAATACACACAGCCCGTATTCAGAAACTCTGCGTTTAAAACAAGCTGTCAGGATTTCTGCCCGTTTGTGATGTCACAAATATACAATATTTAGACCCTTGACACAATTTTTAACGTAAACATTCTAAATGTGTCCCAGTTTATTTCCTGGTTGCGGTGTATGTGAATGTCATCAGCTGACAGGAAGTACACATGGACCGAAGCTGTTGCCTAGCAACGCAATTCTGTTGCAATTCCGTCAAAATGCGCTAAAACGGAGCGCCTCAGACAGAGGGTGAATACAGGTATATTCAGGCTGACAGTATGAGGAAAATAAAGTTTTTTTTTAACATTACAGCATGTAAACATGTTCTAGTAGAAACACAAAATACAAGTATGAACCTGAAAATTAGCATAATATGGGACCTTTAACAGTTTTGTGGTCCAGCTGGCTAAACTAACCCCCATCATTAAGTTCCAGTCAAAAAAATGCTCCTCAGGGCTAATTATTGTCATGTTTGGCCTTTTATGTGCTCCAGTAATGAGCAGCATGTGAGGAGCCACAGAGGAGGTTTTGATTATAACACTGCACACTGGATGGATTGATAATATATGACTTTGAAAAAGATTTCATTAATTTAGGGCTGCACAGTATATCAATATTATATCAACATTGTCATATGAGACTAGGAGGACGGTCTGCAGGACAGATAATAATGCACACAGTTCACTTTCATAGACTAAACTACTGGAGTTACCCTGCACTATACTCATTTTTAACAGTCTCTGTTGCACTATATTCACTTTTTTAAGTGAGTAACAACACGTCACGTGTTGTCTTTTTCTGGTTTTAAAGGCTGCATTACTGTTCTATTATTTGCCATCACTTGGTCATTATATCAACATTACTGATGATTATCTATTTAAATATTTATGTAAATATTTTGTGAAAGCACCAATAGTCAGACCTACAAATCAGTAGAATAAATAGAAATAAAGGAGTAAATAACGTGTAAATTACGTATATAATGCACCAGTATAAACACAATATATAAGTAAGTAAAAGAAATGAGAATTAAATAAGAGTATTTCTTGAAATGTGAAGTATAAATGCAGTATTATTGACAGTATAGAGTATGCACAGTTGAATTGTTGCCCACATTATTGTGCAGTTGAGTTAAGTCAATATTGTGTAAAGCAGCTGTCTCAATGTTGATATTGAGGTATTTACATAAGTAAAGAAGAAGTAAACATGCCAGTTGTCTGTAGTCGGTTGTACTGACACATTGTGGTACTAATAACGCTCTGAGGTTTAATATTTAACCCTGACAGAACAGGATCTTTCATATTACTAGATGATATTTAGTATTTTTAAGATCTAATTCAGCTTTTTATTCTCGTCAGTGTAGAACATTAATTGAAACAGCATCACAACAAATTCCCTTTGTCGTAATTATACTCAGTAAGGGCTATAATTAGGCTTTATATTCCAGTCATATACTCACAGCTTTAGCATCTAACATATGCATCTGTGGTAGGATAGATTGCACAGCTTCAGTTCTGTGGAGAAGCTTTCACACCGTCTTAATAACCGTTATTAAAAGAAGCTAATTTGGCATGATGCTTCTGTGGATTTTTCAGGTCACACTTTGTCTATTTCGTGCTAATACTTCCAGTAAATGATACTTTCAGGCGGTGGCAGTTAAAATATATCACTGATTTGTGGTGCTGATATTGGCTAAATGCTACTTACAATAGATCACTTGTTGCTCCAAACTCATGACTGACATTTGTGCCATCTGTAGCTGAGTTTTATTAAAATGCATCAGAATCTGCTTCAGCGTATGCCGCTCCCTGGAAACCTTTATTCAAAGTGCGTTACGGCGGGAATACAAATACTTATTTGGGGGGTCTGACCCTGGTGGGCATTGAGGGCCTCATCCTGCAGCGCTGGTGTCATGTTCTGCTCCTTATGGTACACAGACTCATTATGTAAAACAGTATCTGAGCAGTTGCTTAATACTGAACTGCAAATATACTGTATATTCATCTTAATGTCTATTTTAAGTTAGATAATGCTGCAGAGTTTCTTCGCTGTATGGTGTTTTTTCTGATGTTTTCCTTGATATTAGATGAGTGATTTGCTGCATTTGGCACTTTGAAACTTCTTCAATTAGTACATATGTGTTTTGAAATTGATTTAAAACAATTTGTAGATGAATTTTCTGCAAAATACTCACTAATTTAAGTCATTTTTAAGCAAAAATGCCAAATATTCCCTAGTTCCAGCCTCTCAAATGTGTAGATTTGCTGCTTTTCGTTGTCTTATATGATTGTAAACTAAATATTTTTTAGTTTTTGGTATAAAGCGAACATTTTCAATGTCACCTTGAACATTTTTCACTGTTTTTAAGACAATAACTGGCAGATTAATTGCTAAAGAAAACGATTGGTTTGTTAGTTGGTTAGTTGCAGCTGCAGGAAATGTGGCAATTTTCTCAAACCCAAAGTGACGTTTTCAAATTACTTGTTTTGTACCAAAAAAAGTCACACATTTTCCATCATACATGACAAAGAAAAGCTGCAGATCATCACATTTAACAAACATGCCTTAATCTAAATAATCAACAAAATAATTGCCAATTAATTTTCAGTCAATCGACTAATCAATTAATCTGAATATCACCTTGTAGTACTTTATGTTACTATTCATTTGCATGCATTGCACAGGACAGTTATCAAAATGTAAAGTGAATGAAATGTGTTAATGCTGCATAGTCGGACAAACATAATGATTTTGCAAAAGGTGCCGCTAACAATCATCTTCATTATTGATTAATATGTCAATTATCTTTAATTTATTTTTTAAAACGAATCAATTTGTCTGATCATGTGGGGTTTTAAATGTCAAAAATAATCACAGAGCAAATGTGGTGTCCTCAAAATGCTTATTAAGCACAATTAAAGGGAACAGGAGGTACAGGAAACATTTTATCATTGATTATGTAATGAGCAATTACCTTTCATAAGTCCCTTTTCCAAGCAAAAATGTGACATATTTGATGGTTCCAGTCTCTTAAATGTGATAATTTTCTGCTTTTTCTTTACTTTATAAGATTGTAATCTGAATACTTTTAGTATTTGGACTGTTGGACAGACAAAACAAGACATTTGAAGACGTCACCTTTTAATTTAATGGCCAATTTTCACTTTTTTTCTGACATTTTATAGACCAAACGATTAATTGGGGAAGTAATTGCAAATTCTTTCTCAGAGTAGTAAAAGTTTTTTGTTATGTTGTGTAACAGGTATCATATGAAACACAGCATTCCTCTGCCTCTCTACGCCTTCTTTACCTGAACTTCAGGCCTGACTCGCAGCTTTTTGGATCCTCCCACTCGCGTGCCTCCCTCACCTGTCATGTCAGAGCCTCATAACCTGCTGTCCCTGCTGTGTCTCCTCACTGCACTTTACTTCTGCTCCCACAGGGACGATGGCGTTCAGGAAGGCTCTGAAAGGGACGGTGATCATAGGCGGCGGGGCGGTCGCCTCAGTGTTTGGCCTGTCGCAGCTGCTCGAGTACAGGAAGACGCAGGTAGGCCGGTGAAAGGTGTCACCTGTGTGCTGTTAGAGACGCTCCATTACATGTCTGCTGGTGCATGAGTACAAGTTGCAACAATTCCAGTTTTGCAGGATTTGACTGAACGCAAATATCCTAAGTTTTTGCTTCTTATTGTCAGTATTGTACATGCTGCTTACTTTTACACCCTGTCAGGTGTCAAATTAAAGAATAAACTTAAATACTTGAATGTTTTGGGCATGACAACAGTGTGATATTGTGAATCTGTTGGCCTGAAACAAGTCGGCCCAGCAGGGAGGGACTGCCTTTCAAGGCATGTCCTATCTAGATGCTGGAATGTGCTCGCCGTCGACTTCAAGGTCTTTTTTTCTTGGTTTTATTGGATGATTTCCAGCTGCTGTGCAGGAATTCACTTGCAAGCATGCCGGTGTTGCACTGAAATCAGTGACCACAGAGGAGCCAGCAACACATGAGGTCACCATTTCTGACGGCTGTCGTCAGGAAATGTGACCCCGCTTGAGGTCACAGATTTCGGTGGTCACAGATTTTGGTGTAACACCGGCACTGGATCCCGAACTGCTTAGAAATGATGATAAAATTATCAGATTTTCTTGCTTTTTACATTGTTGTAATAACACTCAAGGAACTAACCACCTCAGGTTGTTTTTCTTCCACTTCCTGGTCCAATAAAATGTACTTTTAATTGTTTTTTTTTTATTGAGAACAGCTTATTCTATTTGTCCTAGGAGGTATTTTACTATTTGGCTCTTCAAAAGAAACTAATAAAGTCAAGTATTTGCCACAAGAGCTTTTCTGAAAAGGGATATAAGTTTATTCAACATCCTGCTGAGAGTTACGTGAGAAGATCGATACCACTCTCTATCTGGAGATTGGTATCAATCCTCTCATGTAACTCTCGGCAAGAAGGCAAAAAAGTGTATTTCTCCAAAACGTTTAACTTTAATCTGAGTGGGGATGTAGTTTCTCTTAGTGATGGTTGCCATGGCAACACACATCATCTAGCTCATAGCCAAATTAATTTATTTTGAAGCAGTTTTTTAAATAGAGAAAAACTGCATTGTGAACACTGAGGATGCCTAACCTCACGGTAAGAAACACCAGATAATTGTGCTTATTTGATAACATATACAGTAAATTAAGATTTAAATTAATTTATTTAATCCATTTGATATATTCTGATATAAGTTTTGTGTTATATCCCCAAACTCTTATTCTTAAATAGCCTGTTAGCTGCTTGACATTGTAGACGGACAACATGCTTAAATTTGAGGAATGATGAACATGCAGTTTCTCAGAGAACAACAAGGAGAAGTTTGTCCCTCGTGACTGGTGACACTGGGAGCACTGCTGTTCAGTTTGTGTCTTAGTGTCAAGCCTCGACCCTCAGCCACTGATCGTCTCCATGAACGCATACAGTATATAACCGCACAGCTTCATTTGAGATGGACGAGCAGCTGTGTTTCCCCTGACCTCTGACCTGACGTAGGCCTATTTTAGCCAGCACATACCAGCCTTTATTTGACTGTGCAACCTAATGTGAACTTTGTTTTGTGTCCTGTCGCGATAATGTCTTCTCTTGCCCACCGTCGTCCTCTCAACCAAGCATGGATTGGTAAGCAAGAAGTCGACCCTGATGAAATATAATTATTTTTGACAATAGTTTGTAATCATGCATGCCTCTAATCCCAGTAATTGCAATGCTGATGAGATGAATGTCCGTCTTGTCTCTTTTAGCAAGGGCATATGGCTTGGAGAAGTTTTCAAGACAGCGGCCGATTGGCTATTAGCATGGGCCTTGCTGTGCCATTCAATGACTTAACTTGATTACGGGGGGCACGCGGGCGCTTAATTCTGCGGCGGTGTTTGTCTGTATGCATCATCAAAAATAGACAATGATTATATCATCGTCTCGTTGCCGGTCGCAGACCTAAATTACAAACGCCTGCTGCTATTTGCAAGTCAAATGCCACGTTTGCTTGATGCAATCATTTAGCATGAGCTGCTAAATAGAGAAATGAATGAATATTTCATTAGAAGTGAAATCCTCATATCAGAGCGGAGCTGTGTTTTTTTCTTTTTGTGATTATTTCTTTATATTCTTTATTTTGCTAATCAAGCAGTGGATGTACGTGATGTTGAAAGATTGTGATTTTTTATTTTGTTGGTTTTGCAAAGCATGTTGCAGCTGATAGAAACCCTCTGCAAACTTTCATTTGCTACTAACCACATCCATAATACATATATTTATATATACTGTATGATTTTTAGCGACACTTCACTTGAAGCTAAAGGTGACAATGAGACATCATGAGCACTTTATCATCTCACTTTCACTACAAACAACAGCTTGGATCTGAGATTAAAAGCTCATTCTTGCTTGGGCGAAGCGGAGAGGTCTTGCATCTCCCTGAAGGGGTTTATTTCACATGTAATAAAGGCACTTCTAGGCTTCCGTACTTACATTATATTCCATCCATTACAACACAATAATGCATATTATGAGCACAGTACAGTAATCTCATTACACAGTCAAATCCATAATGTATTAAAATGATTGCAAGTCATTATGCATTATATCACATGCAATTTTATGAGGTGATTATAATGCAAGAATAAAGCATAAACACATTACAGTGTGCTTATGATGTTTCACAATGCACCTCAAGGAAAGTGTTGCTATATTCTGTATTGCTTTAAAGACCTTAACATAGAGTTTAAATAGAAATTTACATAGAAATGTGTAGTTTTGCACATTTTTAGGGAAGTGATGAGATGTATTATTCTCATTGTACGTGTGCTGCTGTATGTATCTGTGTCACATCCAGGCTCGGTTAGCCCACGTGGCAGCAGAGGCAGAGCTGAGGGTTCCCTTCGCGGACGAGTTCCCCGGTCGGCAGGCCCAGCTCGCGGCGCTGCAGGACACCGAGGAGTTTGACGTCCTGGTTGTGGGAGGAGGGGCCACGGGAGCAGGATGTGCCTTAGACGCTGTCACGCGCAGTGAGTAAAGCTTTCAAGTGCATCACTCTCCCGGGATGTAACGGCTCTATAAGTGTCCTTATTATTGAAGGAGGGAGACGCCTCGCAGGCTGACACCACAGTTTATAATGGTCTCTCTGCAGTATGATAGCTGCTATTGTGGGCACTAAAGCTTAACTGTAATTTACTGTAAATACACCGAAGGAACATATATCAGTGCTGAGGTAATATATAGCCCCGTCTACCCTTGTATCCCCTTCACTTGTACACTTTTATTTGTTATTATCTTGTAAAAAGTGTCTGTTCACACTCAGTTTTCAGCAGAATCATGTCACGATGATTCATACGTAGCGTCCTGCAAGTTTTCTCACAGTGAAACTAAATGTAATCAATGCATAGCATAGACATATTGATAGCAAACTCTTCAGGTATATCCACATATCCTTTGTCATTTCTTCCCAGACCTCAAGACTGCCCTCGTAGAGAGAGACGATTTCTCTTCGGGGACAAGCAGTCGGAGCACCAAGCTGATCCACGGTGGAGTCCGCTACCTCCAGAAGGCCATCATGAAATTAGACTACGAACAGGTTCCTCTTCCTCCTCTTTATTTTTTATTGTCACCTCATTTTGTTGCTCTTCTTTGTCATAAACTTCCCGTTTCTTTTATTATCTGAACAGTACATGATGGTGAAAGAGGCCCTCCATGAGCGAGCCAACCTCCTGGAGATCGCACCTCACCTATCTGCGCCGCTACCCATCATGCTTCCTGTTTACAAGTAGGACTCATACAATACAATAAATGCACAAGACATGTGGTAAAAAATAACACAACTGTTCGCATGAGGCTTTTAATCTTCTAACTGAAGGAAATGAACACATGAATGTGGCCTTTTGATGACTTAAAATTAACTTTAATCACTGTTTATTTCCAAGATGGTGGCAGTTGCCTTACTACTGGGCGGGGATCAAGATGTACGACTTGGTGGCGGGGATCCAGAACCTGAAGAGCAGCTACGTCCTCAGTAAGACCAAGGCCTTGGAGAAATTCCCCATGCTGAAGAAGGACAAGCTGGTGGGCGCCATCGTCTACTACGACGGTGAGTCACAGCTCCATCATGCTTCGCTTCATGCCTGCAGAGGCCTCTCTGCTTTGCTTTAAATGGGATATTTTCACATGTACGCTGGTATGTGTGCACAGTAAGCTTCGCCTGTTGATTCATTACCCATCTTTTTGTTTTCTGTAAACACGGACAGAGCAGAGTCAGTCTTGTTGCCCTTTTCCACCGTTTTCCTTCTAGTTCCTTTCCAATAGTAATGAATCTGATCAGTTAGCTGATGGAAACGAGAATGAAATAACACTGTGATTTGAAGTACAGCTCTGTAAGTGATACTTAAACACCTGACAGTAGACTGTCAGTAACTGTCATGCCTCAGGGTACCGCAAATGAGTCACAAGACATATCTAAGGCTAAGGCATGTAGTGACTCTGTTAAAGGAGTGAAAGCAGGTAAGTGTGTTTCTCCGTCTGACCAGAAATGTGGGCTTTCCTTTGGGGCATGCATATCTGCAAACTGGTTTGTGTATAACGCACAGAGCTGACTGCAAACAGGCAAAAAAAAAGAATATTTTATGCATGTAAACGTAGTCACTGATGACTATAACAACAACAGCAAAGAGCACTTAGCCTGTAAAACGATGCAACATTAAAAAAGAAAAGGATTTCTTTATTTTTCAAAGAAATGGTTCTGAATAAACTGTAATATTGTAGAAATAATACAGAAATTAAGCCAAACAGAAGATTAAAACAGGCCTCAGATGTAGATCTCGCCCCGTGGCCTTCACATCTCCACTGGTGCCTAACAAATGTGTTGACAGGACGCCCTCTCCTCCCTGAGGCGGTAAAGGCTCCCTGGATGGTTACAGAGGAGAACCAAACATATTGAGTGTCATGTCTACTGTCTATATCTGATGCTACTTAAAGAGGCTTTTCATGTCTCTTATCTATGGTATTCAACAGCTAAACAAAATGAGATATCCATCAAAATCTGTGCAATTAATAGCAATAAAATAAGGATGCAACAAAATGAATTATCTGCAGTTTTAATAATGTGACTCCTGGTTGAATATTAGTTGTTTTTATGAAAGAAAAACACAACTAATTCCATATTTTGAAAGCAATTAGCCATCTTGAGAGCTTAATTACTGTGCACACTAAATATGAAGTTAAAACCAAAAGCCTTTTCCCTCTCTAAATGTAAAATATAAGTGTCCAGATGTAACTGGGTTTACTGCAGGCTGGGGAAAGGGAAGAGCATTTTCTTGGTGCAAAGCAGCATATGTTTGATTTCCACCCCTCACCCTCCCCCGCCATCATCTGCTCTGAGGGAGGGGGGGACGGGGCCGGGATGGTGGAGGGGTGGGGCGTCTTTTCTCCAATTATGCCGTCTGGAACAATCACGCCGGTGACATTTCGAAATCTGACCTTCTCTCCCGGCGGTGTAGAGCGCAGAGGAGCGTCGTAGACGGTCGGACCGGCTGAGCAGCAGCTTTTTCTCCCGCTGTCGTGGTTACTGCTGCTCCTGCTGCCACCAACTACAGCACACGCTCTTTTATTCTGCAGTAAATAATGCTCTTATTTTGAATTGGCTGGGTGGTATGAGTGTTTATATATGGCCTCAGTATGTTAATGCTGCTGTAGGTACAACAGACATGTCTCTTCTTACAAAAACACTAATAATGTACAGAAGTCCGTAGACAAAACAGAGCATTTAGGGTCATCAATGATCACTTCCTCCTTCATTTCTGTTGTTACAGCTCCTGACATGAGTCAACATTTAAATTTACATTTGAGTCAAAGAAACTAATAATAATAATAATAATAATAACCTTTATTTATATAGTACTTTTCTTAACAACGTTACAAAGTACTTCACAAAAGAAAGTAAAACCAAACAAGGCAGATAAAATGAAAACAAGGCCAAAGGACATGAGCACAGAGGAAGTAAAGACACTAAAATTAATAAGATCAGATAAGATAAGAATACAAACGGATGTCAAACATTTCCAAAAGCTTTCACAAATAAAAAAGTTTTAAAACGAAATTGAAAAGAAATGTTAAATGAATGTCTTTTTCCAAAGTAAAATGAGGTGTTGAGAAAAAGAATATAGAGTATATATCTTTGTTGTCTGGACATAACCAACTGGTCAGCCTCCTTCAGCATTTTGTCACTGCCAGTTTGCACATTGAAAGAGGTGTCCGGCCTTAAATGTCAGATAAATACAGTATACATAAAATAAGTATATTATTACTTCCCATGTAAATCAGTCTCCCCCCTTCTCTCCCTCAGGGCAACACAACGACGCCCGTATGAACTTGGCCATCGCCCTCAGTTCCGCCCGCTATGGCGCCGCCATCGCCAACTACACCGAGGTGGTCCGCCTGCTGAAGACAAACGACCCGCAGACGGGCAAGGAGAAGGTGTGTGGCGCCCGCTGCAGGGACGTCATCACAGGTGAGGCATGCAAGTGTTGTCTCTGCGTGGTTTAAGTCTCACTGGAGCTATCAGCACGTGTTCAGGGATTTTTCTTCTCCATTCATGTTTTTCTGTGTTACTTTTACCCTCTTTCCTCACACTTCCTTTCATCCTGTTTCAATAAAAAATAAAAAAACGGCTCCTATCTTCTGTCTTTTTAATACCAAGGGTGTTTCTCCATACCTCTCCCCTCACAGGAAAGGAGTTTGACGTGAAGGCCAAGTGTGTCATCAACGCCACGGGCCCGTTCACAGACTCCCTGAGGAAGATGGACAACCAGGAAACCCCAAACATCTGCCAACCCAGCGCTGGTGTCCACATCGTCATCCCCGGTTACTACAGGTAACGACATAATCACACATCACACACTTTTAAAATAGTTCTTTTTATTCAAGTGGTGGTTTTATTGGTATTTCAAAGGCATACAGTTGTACATATTTAATCCTCAGTGTTTTCTCATTCTTACGTGTAAATACTAGACCATTATGTGACCTATACTTACATGCATAGGACAATCTTGTCCTGTTAAGATACAGCGGAGCAATAGAGTGGTTCTGTTGAAGTCGGGGGTTTTAAAGTTCAGCGAAGCTTATTGAGCGAAACCCGAGGGAGCGCGAGCCCTTTGAGCGGCGCCAGAAATGCCAACCACCTAATTCTCTTCTTCTCTCGTCCTCCTCCTGCCGCTATCTGCGCTCTCCTTCCCCTCCTCTCCTTCTTCTTCAACACTTCCTCCTCCTACATTAAAGATAACAAATGCTACTTCTGGCGGCTGTGGCTCAGAGGGTAGAGCAGGTTGTCCACCAATTCGTCGTTCGATCCCCGGCTGCTCCGGTCACATGTCGATGTGTCCTTGAGCAAGACACTTAACCCCAAATTGCTCCCCATCGGTGTGTGATGAGTATTTAGATTAGATCCTGATGGGCGAAGTTGGCACCTTAGCATCCTCTGACATGAATGGGTGAATGCTGACATGTAGTGTAAAGCGCTTTGAGTGGTCGGAAGACTAGAAAAGCGCTGTATAAATGCAAGTCCATTTACCATTTACCATTTACCATTTAACTTCTACTACTTCTTGTGATATTAATAATAACCGTATTCCTTCCTGTATTTTCAGCCCTGACAACATGGGTCTGCTCGATCCGGCGACAAGTGACGGGCGTGTCATCTTCTTCCTGCCCTGGGAGAAGATGACCATCGCCGGGACGACCGACACGCCCACTGATGTGACGGCCCACCCCATCCCGGGGGAGAACGACATCAACTTCATCCTGAGAGAGATCCGAAACTACCTCAGCCCTGACGTAGAAGGTACGGGGAGTCTTCTCTTGGCCTTTTTTGAGCAGCATAGAGGGTTTTCTTTAAGAGTCTAAGTAAGAAAACCTCATTCAAAATCCCATTGACATTTTTGATGATGCAAATAGCGAAGAATACAGCGTTGGAATAGAGCCTTTCTCAACATGTTCATGTGTGTAGATCAGCGCTGAGCTTTCTGTTGTTGTTGATTTCTTGAGTTCCTTGTCCTTGAGAGATAAAGCACCCAGTCTGCAGAGTGGGAGAATCCTAACCCTTTTATCCTACATGCTCTTTTTGTACACCATATCGCCTTCTCTATTCCTTCACTTTACAACCTTGAACCATCAGAGACCCTTGCAGCTGGTTTCACATAAACATGACTCAAAGTGAAGTATCTCGGTTGAACTGTAACTGTGTTTGTGTCGTCTCTCGCAGTGCGCCGCGGAGACGTGCTGGCGGCGTGGAGCGGCATCCGTCCCCTGGTGACCGACCCCAACTCCAAAGACACTCAGTCCATCTGCAGAAACCACATCGTCAGCATCAGCGACAGCGGACTGGTCACCATCGCTGGTCAGTTTCTTGATCATCTGGTGAAATCACTGCACCAACATACTGCTGCATGTTGAGGTGAATATGTTTGTGTGACCAGGTGGGAAGTGGACGACCTACAGGTCGATGGCTGAGGAGACTCTGGACGCAGCCGTCAAAGCTCACAGCCTGTCAGCCGAGCCCTGCAAGACCGTCGGTCTGATGCTGGAGGGCGCCAAGGGCTGGACGCCGACGCTCTACATCCGCCTGGTGCAGGACTACGGACTGGAGAACGAGGTACAACACATGCACACTTTATCAGCAGCATTAGGCTGCAATAGCACGCAAACTTGGCTTTCGTAAAGTCACAAAGAAGATCAATGATAAATCATATCATATTAAATTATGGCTCAGCCCTATCAATAATAATGATCCAATATTGACAGTAGCCACTTTGACTTTTGATACCTTAAGTACATTTTGTTGCTAATACTTCTGTACTTTTACGGAGTATCTCTACACTGTGGTACTGCTACTTTAAGTTTTTAAGTAAATGATTTGAACACTTCTTCAGTGTGACAACAAGCTGCCGTGTACCACCACAAATTGTCATTTTTTGTACGTTTCTCTGTGAGCTGTAGAGATGTATTTCCCCCAAATGTTGAACTCCTTCTTAAAGCTCTTTCTCCAACAACAGTTTGACTTCCTGAAACATTTCCAGGCTGACGAGGCGTAGCAGAGAGTAGACCTTTAACTACGTACAGACCCAAACAAAGACACATTCACTGTCCTCTCCTCCTTCAGCAGTGGAGTTGACATTAAAGCCGCCGCTGTAACAACGCTGACATTTCTACTACACAAAAGACTGGACACGCGTTGAAATGCACTGTACGATTTATCAATGGCATTAAGTAAGGGCACATTGATTTACATCAGCTACACGCCATCTTTCCAATAATTAGGCTGTGCGTTTTCATTAAATTCGATAGAACATTGTTTCATGAAGAAAAAGTACTCGTACAGTACACTTACTCCTCATTAGAGGCGTTCTGCAGCCGCTCCGCTGTTCTCTGGAATATTCCTAAAAGGTCACTGTTGGTATTTGGACAGCGTTTGACCTTTCACATGATCGGCAAGCCAACGATCTGAATAGCAAATAGCCCTCTTGTGTTCGGTAAACATGTGACACCTCATTGACAAAGTGGCGCCATCGTTTATCGCTTAACTGCGAAGAGGTGAAATCGATCAGCAGCTGCCACTACGATCTACAGTATGATGGTTAAACCGTGATGTGTTTTCTATGCAGGCGTTGCAAGTTGAATGTCTTTTTCTCCGTGTACAGGTGGCTAAGCACCTGGCCTCGACGTACGGAGGAAAGGCGTTCGACGTGGCCAAGATGGCTCAGGTCACCGGGCAAAGATGGCCGATCGTGGGGAAAAGATTGGTGTCTGAGTTCCCTTACATCGAGGGCGAGGTAAAGCGGGATTTCATGCTTAATTTTGCCCCCAAAAGGCTCAAACACTCAGGCCTCATGTGAGTCTTCTTTCTTTAGGTGCTGTATGCGATTAAGGAGTACGCCTGCACAGCCACTGACGTTATCGCCCGGCGAACACGCCTGGGCTTCCTGAACGTGCAAGCGGCGGATGAGGCGCTCCCACGCATCGTGCAGATCATGGGGAAAGAGCTGGACTGGAGTGAGGAGAAGAAGACGGTACGATTTTACAACAACACATTTCCTAAAATGCAAAAAATATAAAGATTTTACGACACATCTGTGTTATTGGTTTGTGTAATATCTTTCCCTGCTCCAGAAAACCTGCTTTGCTTTACATAAAGCTTTAATCCCTTGCGGGTTTTTGACAATACACAATAGGAAAGGTCCACACCCTTCATCCCTTCAGAGGAGAACGCTCTGTTTGTGTATGAAAGAGATGAAGTGATACATGAACCTTCAGCTATTTTAAGCAGTTATTGTTACAGTTACAGGGAGGCCACATGTCGTACAAGTTTATTCAAGATATACAATAACTGTGTACTGTTTACTTTCCTTAAAGAAGTGTTTTTATAATCATATAAAGTGTAACATTTTGGGGCATTATGTTGGTGCTTTTTAGTATATTTAATGTGCTAATAGATGAAGGGAAGGCTGATTCCTGACTCCTCTTCTCTCTCTATCGAATGTGAAATCCAGGCGGAGCTGGAAGCAGCCAGGAAGTTTTTGTACCTTGAGATGGGCTACAGGTCTCGCTCTGAACAGCTGGAGAAGACATCTCAGATCAACCTGGACAACCAGGAAGTAGCCAGGTGATTATTACACTTTTCACTCTTTAAACTACGTCACCAAACTCCTGGCGCACTTTCTCTGAGCGTTTATTGTTGACTTGGCTTGGCTTGGCTTTACATTGTTGTTAATTGAAAGCACGTGCGCTAAAGGGGGCCTTAAGCATCGGTATCTGACGCCGATGGCTGTGACAAAGCGTCGGTATTTGACGCCCTGGGAATGAGAACAGGCTGGGATAACATGATGAAGTGATGACATTTTGGACAGACGTAGGCGTAAACCGCATCTTGACTGGTTTGCGGAGGCATACAACCGCAAGGCGGTAATCCTAGTTTCCTTTTTAAAATGATTTTCAATTCATTGTGTCTCCTCCTTCTGAAACCAAACCTACGCCCTTGGGTTCAGTCATTATTGTAGTTCATAAATTAGCAATAAAAAGCTACAAAACTGCCTTTTTTAGATAGAAGGACGCAAAGAAACCAACAGCAGAACACAGGAGTTGCTGGTCTTGTTTGTGTTATTGTGTGACTTTGTTAAGTTCGAATTCAGATTCAGATTCAATTTCAGATTATTGATCCCAAGAAGGGCAATTCAATTGACAGCTTACCCCACAAACACACACAGACAACAATCCAGACAAACATCCAAAATGTTATGTCAATCACAGATCAGTAAAACTGTCCAACAGAGGTCGATGAAGGACAGCAGATAAAATAATAAAATATAATAAATAGCAATAAAATAGATAAAAAGAGAAAACAAATAGATAATGAATAGACATTGCTACATGATTTATCACCTCTTTGTTGGACTCCAGTAATCTTGGAACAAACCTTGACAATGCTATACAGGCTGTTCTTGTCCTTAATGGTTAAGCCACTGAACCAACAAATAAAAGATAAGGTTCGAAGACTTTCGATAAAAGAACAATAAAAGTTAGTGAAGATCCTCTCGCTGACATTAAAAGAGTTCAGCTTCCTCAACAAATAGATTCTCCGTTGACCTCGTTTGACGATGGACTCCGTATTAATATGAAACTTAAGTTTACAACACAACACAGTTACAAGATATTTATACGACTCCACAATCTGTACATCTTCGCCGTGTGTGACACTGGCTTTGTTTTCAGTCTTGTGTCTGAAGTCAGTGATCATTTCTTTTGTTTTGGAAACATTGTGATCAAGATAATTATCATTTAACTAACTCAGGTAATGCAGGACCAATGATCCAATTCACTACCCATCGAGAACTACCTCATATAACACCACTAAGTTGTGTTAAATGTTGTAGAATCAAATGTAAAGAAGTGAGGAACTAAATGCTGTGAAATGTGTGTGACAGGTACAGGAAGCGTTTCCACAAGTTCGACAAAGACAGCAAAGGATTCATCACAACTGTTGACGTCCAGCAGGTTTTAGAAGTGAGTCGTCTTTCTTCCCGTCGTCGTTATTTCATCTTCATTTACACACTGGTCATCATTACACGTTATTGATCCCTCGTCTTGTTTTTTTTTCTCCTCTGCAGAGCATCAATGTCACCATTGATGAGAATGCGCTCCATGAAATCCTTAATGAGGTGGACCTCAACAAGAACGGACAAGTGGAGCTTGATGAGTTCATGCAGGTACGTAACATGTGAGAGGAAGCATCTGATAACACATCATTTGCTCCAACGGATGTTTCACTTTTTACTGCAACGCTGCCGTCACGATTCTTAGCTCTAGTAAACTGTGATGCTCGGTGCAGATTAATACAGTTCAACGTGCATTTGCACCGGAAATGGACACATATTTTTACTGTACTGGCAAATTCTTTCACTTTTTATAAGAAAATAGGATTTTTGGGGAAAATACACTATAAAAAGGAGATTTTTTCAATCCAAAACCGACTGAAAATAAAAGTAAAATGATCAGAGTGCAGGTGAGCACTGTGGTGTGATGAGAGGATCCATTAATGCCTCACACCTCCGTCAGTAGCAGCAGAACAAACAGGACGGAAGACATGAAGGCTGGATAATAGAAACCCAGGGGAATGCAGGCCATTAAATACTCTTTCTATTTTTCCTCTGAGATTTTTGTGTGTGTGTGCAGCCATATTTCTGCGTTTAATCTGTTTCCAGTCGCCTGCCTCGTCATGCTTCAGAAATTGTTATGAAATTTGGCATATTTTATCCTGACATTTATATCAGTACATCAAATTTTAAGCAGGTTTTTGTAGGTCTACATACTTATAGATGGAGCTGCAACGATTTGTTGTCTAATCAATTAGTCTATTTTGATAATCGATTCATTGTTAAAGTAATTTTTCATACAAAAATAGCAGAAAATGCTGTTTTCAGCCTCTCAAATAGGGAGATTTTCTGTGTTTTATATCATATTAAACTGAATATCTTTGGGTTTTGGACAAAACAAGACATTTAAAGACTTTGAGAAACTGAAATAGACATTTTTATACCAAATACCAAACAATTAATCTAGAAAATAATCTACAATGAAAATAATCGTTACTTATAGATACGTGTTTTTATATTGTAGATTTTCATTCACAACCTCAGGAAGTCGTAACAGTGAAAGCACCTTTCTCTTGTCGTTTCTAGTAGTATCACCCAGATAAATACAACATATTCCTCCTCACACATGCTCTAATATTCTTCATATACTATATATCGTTAAAAAACAGACCATTGTCCACCTGAGATGTGAGAACGCTGAACATCCGCTCCTGCAAAACAGAAGGTGTGAAGTTTGTCTAGGTGGAGCTAATTAGAAAGGATGAATCTCTGTCAGCGACTTGTGTAATGAGGCCTGAAGTGTGTCCGCGGCTTTCGTGTCCGTCCGCCGTTAAATAAATTACTTCCTCACTTGACAACGAAGTCCAGAAAAGAGTCATTACAGGAGAACCTGATGACAGTCGCTGATTTAGTCTTCATTAGTGTGTCGGCTTCTTCCTCTCCGCTGGCTGAGGAGACGAGCTGATGGATAAATCAGACTAAATATCTTTTATCTAGTAGCTTTTTTTTCTTGTCCCCTTAAGTACTTAATCCTGCATGTTCTCATCATGTATATTCTGAATGTCTGTTTCTGCTTGTGTGGATACCTGACCTGCACGTGGATGACTTATAGCAACAACAAACAGGTACAGTAGTGTATATGCAGCACGGATGGGAAACCAACACTGAATAACCCTCGTGAGCGCTACCAGGCTGACTGGAAACTCTCACATTAACAATAAAGTTACTTAAACTTTATTAAGTCCTCTGGTGGCTGAAGGGAAAAACACACTAAAAAGTGTCCAAGACGTCTTAAAGCTGCACTAGGAAACCTCACACATCGGTGACTGAAAGGACAAGCGTGGTGATGTTTTATATTTTTATTATTGTCAACGAATCCCACGAAAAGACCAAAACCAACCATGAATTGATCCAACTAACAAGTATTATCTCATAAATCTTCTTCCTTTGTGCCACAGAGCTAAAAAAAAACTATTAAGAAAACACCTCAATGAGCCACACTGTTGCACTGTAGTCTATTTTATGTTTATTACAGTTATAAAATAGGTCATAATTCCACAAATTCATCAAGAAAACAAACAAAAGCACACAGATTTAAACAAATGTAAAACACAAATATGCAGATACACAAAATTACGAAGAAAATCTATGAATAAATTATATATTTTTTAAATGTATTAGTAGCAATCATGCATGGATTAATGATTTTTGCATATAAAGGAAAAAAAAAATATTACAAATCAGAACACACAACACAAAATTATTCTTTAACACATATTAGCCAAATAAAACATTATTATAAATTTGAAGAGTCCTTATTGGCTGAGTTTTTATAGTCTGTAGTGGCAGTCTAAGCACTTCTAAGCATGGAGACTTGTGATTTAACAGTGTGTTAATCCGCAGCTGAAAATAGTCCCTAACAAATTCACTATTTACTACAGCACCCAGCTGTTTTAGGAAAATACTGAGCCTTTTAAAAAAAAATAATAATAATTTAAAAATGATTAATTCAAGACAGCAGCATAAAAATACAAAATCAGGCAACAGATTTAATAATAATAATGATAATAATAATAATTATTTCTTTATTTCATTTTATTTATTTCAAGGTGTTTTACAAGAATAAAAATCTATTAAAAACAATAAAACTGTAAAAAACCCCAATAAAAAACAATCAATAAAACCCAAATTTATGATACTAAACATCGCAAGGTGAAACA
>CAKAKR010067953.1:4295-16965 GCA_916700685.1 Adelosebastes latens | reverse complement strand
CAACAGATTTAATAATAATAATAATAATAATAATAATAATATTCATTGTTATTATTATTATTATTTCTTTATTTCATTTTATTTAATTCAAGGTGTTTTACAAGAATACAAATCTATTAAAAACAATAAAACCGTAAAAAAAACAATCAATAAAACCCAAATTTATAATACTAGACATCGCAAGGTGAAACAAAGACCAGTTTAACAATATTAAAAACAGATAAAATAAGGCGAAATCAGAACAGAGACAATTAAAGGTGTCAGTATGCATAAAACAGCGTCTGAAACCACTAATTTTGTAACTTTCCTAAACTAACAATCTCTCATTTTAACACTTTAACCGAGTGCAACATGAACGCCTTTAAGAAAGGATTTCTTCTTTGTTTGTTTCAAGCGTACTGACACCTTAACAATTTACCTTCATAGAATTTATAGATATCAGATGAATTAATTAGATTTAAATCTTCAGTGAGAGCGAATCGGTTTGGGGCTTGTAACACATTGTTGGTTTTGGTCTTGATGGGATTTGTTGACAATAAGAAAAATATAGAATAATACCTTCCTTATCCTTTTAAAAACTGTAAAATAGATATGCAGAAATTGTTAAGATGCTTCATAGCAAACTAAACACAACTTGACTCTTTGTTGAATATTTAAAGAGTGTCTCTTTAAAAGGAAGGAAGGGATGCTCGGCTTCATTTCCCTCCTAGTGCAGCTTTAACACATAAAGAAGACAGCTGGTGTCGGGTTCATCTTCTACCTCTTAAAGTCCGGGATATGTGACGGTGATCGGGCAGGCGGCGGGGTAACCTCGTTGTCGTAGCGATAATTAACTTTTCCCCAGTTAAAGTTAACCTTTCTGTGCCGTTTCCTGTGCAGCTGATGAGCGCGGTGAAGAAGGGGCAAGTGTCGGACAGCCGTCTGGCCATACTGATGAAAACGGCGGAGGAAACGCTGATTAAAAAACGAGTGTCGGTGACGGTGGACCGGAGCGGGGGCGGAGTCTGAGCCCGAGGAAGAAATAAATCACCTACTGGTCCTTTAAAAGGGTGGTGACGACAGACGGGTCTCATGCAAATGGCGCTATTTGAATGACAATAATGCAATCAAGCACGCGGTCGGGATGAATTCAGCCAAATCAAAGCGTCACTCCTGAGTGTGTTTGGAGTGAAATCGTATCTAATGATAGATGTTTTTCATGAAGAGTCTCAACATCTGGTGCCTCTGGTGTTACACAGCACTTCTGTTTTATACTGTCTTTTAAAACTTTGATATGTTAATCATTAACACACTCCTTTTTAACTTTATCGACACTGATTGTTGGGGAACACTGTCCTCAATGTGATGCAGCTCTTACTGTACATGTGGCATCTTGATTATGCTTTATTTTACGGGTCCATCCTAATAATTCCCTTAAAGTTTCCTAGAAAGTAACCTTGTACTAATTATAGGGAACATTTAAAGCATATATATAAACCTTATTTTACCTGTAATCAGTAACAAATAACCAATTATTTCCAGGAAACTTTAAAAGAATTAACTCCTAAAATAAAGCCTCACCTATCAATTAAATGTGTTGTTTCTGATCTTAGCATGTTACAAGCGCCTGTCAGGTAATATTTAATGGTTCTTAAAGCACTCTGAGATGTTTCTGAAGTACTTCTACTACTGCTGATCTGCGTTAAGTGTACTTGTCTACTGTGTTGTTCCATTTATTGCACTACCAGCAAACTACTACCGACATACCGAGGTTTACAGCACATGGTTTCCAGCTTTAGCGTTACTGAGGACGATGCTTTTTAATCTTTATTATTTATTCCTTTTTCATGTCACTGCAGCCGTTAATAGACAGAAATACATTTAATTATGTTGCATGAGAAAATTCTCAAAGGGACTTTTTTTTTTTATTTGCATGCTAAATATTAACCTCTAAATAATGTAAAGCAAAATCTTTATTTTTACAACATGTGTTCATTCTTTTATTTCTTGTGCTTGTGGTCGAGAGCAGAGAGAACGTATATATTAATCCTGCATGCTGTCAGCTGATGTTTTTATTGTTTATATGTAACACAAATAGGACATTTTGAATCCAGCATGGACGTAACGTCGGGGCATGTTTTGTGGTTTTAAGGAAACGAAAAGGCAGTGCACTGTGTGATGTGTGTGATATGTGCCTTGATGTGCCTAATATATGACTCTCTTTCATACACTCCATGTTAAACAAATTATGTTAAAGAATGTAAAGATATTTAAATAAGAGTTGTTATATAAAGAGTAGAGTTTAAACTGTATTGTCTTGTCTTGTTGGAAGGAGCGTGCAGCCATGTTGGAGGGTTTAACCCACGTGATGTTTTTAGTTTGGTAATTTGACCTGCGTAAGCCAAAAGGGACGTGGGTGTTAGTGATAGTTTGTGTTTTAAATCCAAATTTTTTCCAGTTTTAGAGTATTTTATTCAGAGATTTTAAGTATTTTTGTTTTTTTCTGAGCTTTTCTCACAGGTTTGAAGTTGAAAAAAAGGTGATGTCATGTACTTCTGAGCACTAATCAGGATTGAGGGGTGTAGGGATGACGTATAAAATAGTTCCTGTGATAAGTATTTAAGTTTAACTTTAAGTATTGTGCTGTGTTTTGGCATAGAAGCCTTCAGACTCTTAGATCTGTTGCTCAAACTGGACAATTAAGCGATCAAAAAAGTAGTGAAAAAGATGAAATTGTTGTTTTTGGCGCTGAAACTTGGGTAACATATTGTTAAAAAATGACAAAAAACCAATACCCAGCTGTTTGATTTTGTGTTCACTCCTCTGAAACAGCATATGACACTAAAAACTACTCACAGAGTCCCAAATAATGACATTATTTTACTGTTGGGAGCTCCCACGTCTTTATAAAATAGTTTTCCTCCAACATGGCAGCACGTCCTTCCTCTGTTGAAGGTTTTATATTGTTAAAGAAGTGTGTGTGTGCTTCCTTATTGCCTTCATATTATGATTTATATTCATCACTAACTGAGATTATGGACTTATGCAGTAAACAGAATCATTCCACAAGGTTTCCTCCCATGTCCCATCACTGTAACTGTGACTGAAGTGTTTGTGTATCAGTGTGTGGTCTCATGGGGGTTCAGACCCTTCAAACTGCCAACAAACGCCCCGTCAAGAATAGCTCATGGGCAGCACGACTTAAATCCTCATCCCCGATGTTTGATTGTCTTCTGTGGATGAAATTACAGCTTTATCCAGCCTCAAAGAGACTCATATTCCACATACTGTAATAATACTGTGAGCCGGTCTTCAGGTTAAAAAAAAAAAAAAAGAAGCAATTATCTAATTAAATGTATCTGGTTGCTTGCAAAGCTTTTGTTTGTGTCTCTTATGTGAGCATCATCCATAGCTGGCGTCATAACAGCAGAGACGTGATGTAACAGTCTGTGAACACGACGGATGTTTACTGTATGAAAAAGTCCTTTTTATTTGTTTAATTTGATGTTTTTTTCTTGTCAAAGTGCTGAAAATGATGCAGCAAAATGAAGGGGATTAATTAAGGCAACACTTATTTCACTTAAGGACTATGTAGTGAGTTTTTTTTCTCTATAACTACTTTAATTTGACTTTAATCTGACTATATGCATGCCTCACTGCTGACCTCTATTGTTGTGAAAACCAACAGCTACTGTAAATTAAATTAGTTTATTATTTATATATAATAATGACGCAGGTGGATTTAGTGTCCTATGAAGTGTTACCTGTTGGGTCGGGTTGCACCTGGTAAAAATATCCTCACTCACATTGGTTCTCACAAGGATAGAAGTACATTTACACACACACACACACACACTGAACACCATCCGGTGTGCTTCCTGCAAACTGGGTGAAAAACAGCCTTTTCTCCCGAAAGGTCACAGTGAGATTTGAATGACAGCTTTAAGTCCTTCGCTCATATTACAATCTGCAGCGGCGGAGACGTCCGCGGTGTGCTGCCTCCCTGGGAAAAGGCCGGGAGTACGGGGAAGCAATTAATTGTAATGAATAATGGGACAAATCTGGTTGGCATATGACCGCTAATGCTCCTTTTTTTTTTTTTTTTTCCTCTGGAGGGTTTAGGACGGTGATGCCAGCCACGTCGAGGTGTCTGCCTGCACACTAATTGAAAAGTGTGAGGACGATTACTGTCTTTCTCCATTTCTTTTTCTTAATTCAAAGGGAATTTCTGATCCATGTACATCAAATTTATCTAATTGTTAAACTCCAAATTACCCCAGAACATCTGTATTTGTTTGGCCTCTACAAAAAACGTGCAAATTCATATGGTATTTATTCATTTCCATGTTCAATTATTAAGTATTTTCTGTAATTCTTCTCTCTGTACATGATGCTGTTTGAAAGCTTGGTATGGTTTTCATGAGTTTTAATTAGAAGTGTGAGTAAGAGCTCTGGGACTACAACAGCATGGCAAACCCTCACTTATTCAGCTAATAATTATGGTAAATAAGATGATAATTAACTGAGAAATTAATCACATCGACCTGTTGCAAGCAAGTACAAGTTCAAATATTGATATGGTGGAGGAAAGGTAATTTAATATATCAGTATTAGGTGTTATTTGTGCCTTAATTGGAAGTGAAAGTCGTTAAATAAGGAGGTTGTTTTTGAAGTGTAAAATGTATTCTCCAGAGTACTGTCTCAGACTTTGAGAGGGGGAAAAGAGTATCGAAATGCCCGGTGAACCCTGAAAATCTCCACTTTATGGGGTGAAATAATGGCTCAAACCTTTCCGAGCCTCCTCTGGTGGAACAAAAAGCCATTTTGCAAGGTGTCCTGACATTTACCTGGGTCACTCGCAGGCTTTGTGCCTGGCAGAGTGTGGACAGGAAGCTCTTTCAGCTGCATTTCAATGGACACCTGCCAATCAACGCAAACAAGGAGGGAATCATAAGTCCTTAAAAAAAGAGATGGTCATTACCCGTCTGAGAATAGGACATACAGGATTAAACCAAACACTCCATAGAATAGGCAGGCACCCAACTGGACTATGCACGCACTGTAATAAACCGGAAACTGTCAAGCATGTTCTTAGAGAGTGCAACAAATATGACAAAGAAAGAAGGGAATTGCTATCAGGAGTAGATGATGGAAATATTACAATCTGCTAGGAAAGACATCTAAGAAAGTACACAATCTTCTAATTAATTACTTAAGGGCAACAGGAATAATGGAGATAATTTACTTAATATTATTATTATTAATTTTTATTTATTTATTTATTATTTATTTTATTATTTATTTTTTTTCCCTGCCAATCTACTGCTCCACACTCCAGTCCAGTAGGTGGAGGTAATGCACCTATAAGCTGGTTTGCCAATCACCAATAAACACCAAAAAAGAAGAAGAAGAAGAAGATGAAGATGAAGATGAAGATGATGTGTGAGCATCATGATCTTCAGTGGTTAATATAAATGAAGCTGCTTCATTAAGACGTTTGGAGGACAAGAAGGAGACAGAGACAGACTGGATGGAAACATCTGGAGCTTGTTGAGAGATATGAGGTCAGTCAGAGGCTGAAAGGCCACATGGATGAGCCTACAGCTAACTTCAGCTAACAGCTGTAGAGTTGGTACATTTGGTTCGAATAAACAAACACATTATTGTGAGAAGGAAGATGGTGTTTTATATCTCTTTTGTTGCAGTTTTCCTGCTGTTATTGTCAGAGGAAATCACTGTTTTGTTAAATTTAACTTAGAATTAAAATAGTTCGAATAGAAACCACTAATGAATATAAACAAGAATGTTTTAATGCAGACATGTGCTGCAGGGACTACAAGAATCATCATATTGGTGTGATTGTATGCATCAATAAAGGATATTTGAAAATACACTGTGACTTTTTTAAAATGACATTCTACACTATGACTTTTTTCGACATACTATACTAGGACTTTTTGTTTGACATGCTATACTGTGATATATTTTTATGGCAACTGTTTTGTTCCCACATACTATGGTATGACTTATTTATTTTTTCCACATACTGTGTTATAGCTTTTTTTTTTATCTTTTGCAACATATTCAAGAGTCAAGTATAACCTCCGACAAGGAGCTTCTTGTCAAATGAAATAGCTCAGTGAGTTAAAATGCTGGGTGGGAAACCTGAGTTACCTGAGGTGATGTGTTCAAGACCCAGGATTGGCCGGTAGTAGCCAAATTATTGTTATCCGATGCACTGAGTTATGACGTCACTATTGTATATGTAGAGTCAAATATAACATCCGACAAATAGAATGCCAGATGGTACAGCTCAGTGAATTAGAACGCTGGTTGGGAATCATGAGCTGCCTGAAGTGATGTGTTCGAGACCCAGGATTAGCAGGTAGTTGAAATGTTATAGGTTCGATCCTTATGTGGTGCAGTGAATTTTGAGGTCTAACATCCAAAATGAAGTCAAACATGCAACGAAACAATGATGAAGTGTATCTGAGCAGATAGCTCAGTGTGATAGAAGACTGGTTTGAAAACAGGAGGTTGTGGGTTCAGTCCTTATGAAGTGCAGTGACTTTTAAGGTCCAACATCCTAAATGAAGAAGTCAAAAACACCAAGAAACACATCACTTGTGTTATGACAGATAGCTCAGTGTGATAGAAGCTGAGTTGGAATACTGGAGGTTATGGGTTCGATTCTTATGAGGAGCAGTGAGTTTTGAGGTCTAACTTCCACAAAAAAGAAGTCAAATATACAAAGAAACACTATTCCAGTCTATCAGGTCATATAGCTCAGAGTGATAGATCCAGGGTTGGAATACTGGAGGTTATGGGTTCAATCCTTATGTAGTGCACTGGTGAGTTTCAAGGTCAAACATCCTAAATGAAGAAGTGAAATAGGACCAAAAACAATATATAAGAGTGTTAAGACCGATAGCTCAGAGTGATAGATACTGGGTTAGAAGACTGGAGGTTATGGGTTTGATTCTTATGTAGTGCACTGGTGAGTTTCAAGGTCCAACATCCTAAATGAAGAAGTCAAAAACACCAAGAAACACCAAGAAACACATCACTTGTGTTATGACAGATAGCTCAGTGTGATAGAGGACTGGTTTGAAAACAGGAGGTTGTGAGTTCAATACTTATGAAGTGCAGTGACTTTTAAGGTCCAACATCCTAAATGAAGAAGTTAAATACATCAAGAAACACATCACTTGTGTTATGACCGATAGCTCAGAGTGATAGAAGCTGGGTTAGAAGACTGGAGGTGATGGGTTCGATTCTTATAAGGTGCAGTAAGTTTTGAGGTCTAACTTCCACAATGAAAAAGACAAATAGGACCAAAAACAATATATAGGAGTGTTAAGACCGATAGCTCAGAGGGATAGAAGCTGGGTTAGAAGACTGGAGGTCGTGGGTTCGATCCTTATGTGGTGAGTTTTGAGATCTAACTTCCACAATGACGAAGACAAAATTACCAAGAGAACAGTCCAAGTGTGCTTGGCATTGGTGGCTTGGTGGCTGGGTGGCTGATAATACGGTTTGGATGGTTGTGTGGGCACACCAGAACCGGAGTTCGAAACCCCACCGTTGGACGTCAGTGGGTGGGGTTGAGACGCGCGTCTCCCCCTGGGCTTTCGGAGACATAGAACGGAGGGGTTATGAAACACAAACATTTTTCCCATGCGTGGTGTGTAGTGATTTTGAAAACCCCTGCATGACCCCCTCCGACCCTTCTGGGTACACTGTCTGCATTCATTCAGCAGAAGAAGACGTGGATGAAGTCAGCGAAGAAAGTCTGTCATCCTCAGTTGTGGTCATCCGACTCTGCACTCATCTGGGGAGAAAAGAAGAGAAAGAAGACATGAGATTTGCATGACATTCACAAACATCTGAGCCTAAAACAACAACTATGATTACAGTTATAGAGTAACTTCTACAACAACTATGATTACAGTTATAGAGTAACTTCTACAACAACTATGATTACAGTTATAGAGTAACTTCTACAAATACTCGCACAGGAAAAGTCTACTATACTATGACTTTTTATGATTTTCTTCAACATACTATACTATGAATTGTTTATGATTTTTTTCCAACATACTATACTATGACTTTTTAAATAATGCACTTTTTTAAAAACACCCTGAAATAAATTAAATTGCAGTGATCTTAGTGTAGTCCACTCGCCGTCAGCTGCAGGTTGGCGTGGTCCCTCTCCTCCACCTCTTGGCTCCTCTGGTCGTAGTTGACGGCCAGCTCCTCCAGGGCCTGCAGCATCTCCTTCACCTCCTCCTTGGCCAGCTCGTTCTCCGTCTGCAGCCGGCGCAGCTTCTCCTGGACCTCCTCGTAGTCGCACCACTAACTGCGTCTGAGCTCATCATCCTGTAGAAATATTAATGGAAAAGTCAGTAATTTGAAAGAGTTTGAAAGGAACTACTTGTCTACTGTTCACCGTGTAAACTCGTCATTAAAGACTCTGCTTTGGACAGTAACATTTGTGATCATTGGCTTGTTTGTCCTTCTTTTAGAGTTACATGTTTGAAGCATGTGCATCCTTGTTACCTCCAAGTCAAAGGGCCGACCCTCAAACAGGAAGGGGAATTAATTAATTAATTAATTAATTATTTAATTGACGGCCAGTTAATTAATTAATTAATTAATTAATGCAAGAGGGAACCCAGACTGTACTAAAACCCCAAACTTTACAGTAAGAAGAATGTTTTAAGAGTATTGTTTTGCATGGAAATATTTTACTAATGTATTAATTGAAGACAAATTCAGAGAGGATTCACACTACATGCTCTTAAAGGTTCAGAGGGTTGGCTCTGTGCTTTTAAGACATCTATCAACATTATGAGGAAGTTATGAGGAGCAGTATGAGTACATGAATGCTGGTATTAAATTTCATAGCAATCCACGCAGTAAATATCAAGATATTTCACAGGATAAGTGAAATATCCTGCAAAAAAAGTAGGATATTTGAGGCTATATATTATAACACTTCTGGTGCTCTTTAACCTTGTCTAAAATATCATATAACTGTGGAGTACTTTGAGTAAAAGTGTGCTCCAAACTACATTTTTTTCCGTACAGAACATTCAGACAAAAAGGAAAGACACAATTTGCCACCTTGCTCCTTTTAAACCCTCGTTCTCACCCGTCACCACTTAATGACTTCTTTAAATGTCACCGCGGATGGTGCCGTTATAGACGTCAGATTAAAATCTCATTAACCCTGAATGAGGTCGTCCCTACACTGTTTCCTTACACTCCCTTCAAAGGAAATCAAATGGTAAAGGCAGCATTAAAGAAGAGGATTTACCCCGTGTACCGCTGACTTGTCACAAACTCCCTCGAAGCATCGGAGACGATGACGAGCCCCGGGCAAGCTGTGATATTTCAGTCTGTCGGTGTGGGTGACCTGCCCTTTCTATCACCTCCCTGCGAAGCACTCCTTCATCCTCCATCCTGCCTTTTGTCTTCCTCCTGAAAGAAGGGAAAAAAGAAAGAGACTGAGGCCAAAAACAAAGACAAAATACAGCAGAAACATATTTTACTTTAAACTCTGAAGGTCATGGAGCGCCTGCAGTCGAAGTCCTTCCTGTGACCTCTGACCCGAGAAGCCCTAAAGCTGCAGCTCATGCTCACTGTGGGGTGAACGGTGACATTTGCTTCTATTCAAATGAACCCAAATATATGCATTCATTTAAAACAATATGCATACCTCATCTACTTCTAATATTCATCTCTTTTCCAGGGGAAACCTGTGCTCTTTCATTGTTAATCATATGCTAAAAAAAGCTACAAAAAAGTCTGCTTTTGTAGAGGATTTCATCTTGCTTTATCTTCCTCAACAGCATTTTTTGGTCTAAAAACAATCAAATATAAATATACATAATGTCAATGTAGACACACAGCTGTTAGATGAATGTTTATATTGATTTAAAAATCCTTAATTTATTACAATATTCACAACTTTAATGATATAAAAGGGTAGAAACCTGGACTATATTGTTTTAAATGAATGCATATATTTGGGCCAAATATATGCATTCATTTAAAACAATATGCATACCTCTTCCACTTCTAATATTCATCTGTTTTCCAGGGGAAACACGTGCTCTTTCATTGTTAATCATATGCTAATACAGTATACTTAAATCAGTTGAAGAAGATGGATATTATCCACAAAAAAAGCCTGCTTTTGTGGAGAATTTCATCTTGCTTTATCTTCAGCAATTTTTAAGTCTAAAAACAATCAAATATAAATATGCATAATGTAAAATATATCAGAATCAGCATGCAAAACACACAATGTTTATTTTTGTTCACTAAGTCTTCTGTTTTTGTGATTTGTCTTAATTGTGTTTCTAATTATGTGAGCAGGTGAGCAGTTAATTAGTGAGCTTTACAGGTGCTGCCAGGGAGGTTTTGTTAGACATTTGGCTTGATTTTCTACTTTACACTCAATCAAATCTAACATGATACACATATATTTAGATTCATTGTGACTTAGTCTTCATGAGAATATAATTACCTTCAATGTCCATCATGATCTGCTCAGAAAGCACAGGAAAAAGATGCTCCTTAAAACACCAGAACTTGCCTTAAAATCATCACATTTTAATGTTTTCTTAAGTTTCAAAGTAGTTTAGTGATAGATATTTGTCCATTCATGGATGCATTGCGATCAAGAACTACTAATAGTGAATTCGGCTTACTTTAATTGTGCAATTTTCCAAAATATATACATATATAGGATAAAATAAACTTGGCTCAAGTTGCAGCCTGCAGCTAACTCACTCACATGGCAACATCATTAGTGCACTTCCTGTTTCATCCCCCAAAGGCATTCTGGGAACTGTAGTTCCAAAACTTCCAAAATATCAAACTATTCCTTCAATAATTCAACTGTCTGTTCTTAGACGGGCACTTTTGTATAATTATTTATTATTTTAAATATATTTGTTAATCTAGTATTTTATTTATATGTACTTTTATAGATGGATTATTGATCTGATAGAGTCTGGGCGCCATCTGTTGTCCACATATCCACATATCTATCTCTTCATCTTTCACAAATATTACAGGTACATTAACCTAAAACTATTTTATATAATTAAATATATATTTTTTTAAATATTTTTCAACCTGAGCAGAAACAACACTACTGAAAAAACTGATATACAGCTTCAAAAGTGTTACTGATATGTAAATTACACTGAGAAAACAAATTATTATATATTTTTTACATAATTCCTTTTAATATCAGGGATTGTTTGTGGATCCTAATCACCCATTGATGGTTTGTATCCACTTTATAATAATAATAATAATAATAATAATAATAATAACAATAATAATAATAAAAATAATAATGATAATAATAATAATAATCATCATAATAATAATAATAATAATAATACATTTTATTTAATTGCACCTTTCATAAATGATAAATATGTTGTAAAATGCACTAAATAAATGCCTCAAATTTCAATGGTTTGTCCTCATTGAAATATTAATTCCAGAAAAATACCTCTTCGTATGTGTACACAGATATTGACGCCAAATCCATCAAGATGAATGTCTACACACATGTACACACAGGCTATTGATTATCTGGTTATCTGCTAATCATCCTGCATGCATGTACTGATGAAATGCTGAGTATGTGCACGTACTACTACCACAGCATTTCTCTAATTTTTATTGAAACAGGAGAACACAGAAATTATACTCAGACACTTGATCCACAAACTTAAATCTCTTTGCTTAGTTTCAAGTTACCATGTAATATGGAGCAACACGGACAATAAAAAAATACAATGAAATAAAATATGATATTATCTCTTGACATCTTTGGAGTTTGATTGATTACGACATAATAGGAATAATCTATTGTAACTTTCAATCTACTTTGCATGTCCATATTCACTGGTTTCACTGTAGTACATTCAACAAGGAGCTGTCAGTGATAATAAATCCCATAAATCCCATCATGTATGTGAGCAAACTGCTCCCTCTTAAGGCCAACATTTCTTCCACATCCCATTCATGTCCAGAAGGAAGTGGGCGAGATGCTTCCTGTTGCACGTTAAACATGCCTGATCTTTGCCAGACTGGTGTGAGTTGGCGGACATGATGACGCCTCATTCAGGAAGTATTGATCGTTGCAGTTTTAGGATGTGATAATAACTGTATGGTGAAAGAAGTCATGCAGCTGAGATGCTTGTGTAGATGACTCGACGTCTCTTATTTTAAAGGATAATTCCAGTTTATTATATTATTTTTCGACATTTTTGTGGCAAGAGATTTTGCAGCAACATTGCTCAAAATAAGTTTGACAGGACAAGAAATATGGAGTCATAGAAGTGCCATAAAAAAGAACAAATCTGTAAAAGAATAAGAAAATAAATGTTGAAATATAAAGAGAAATAAATAAATAAGTAAATAAAATAGAAAGAGAAATAATAAATACATTTGGAATTATAAGGACAAATAAAAATAGAGAATAATTATAAGCATTTTCTTTATTTGTTTATATATTTCTGTATATATATCTTTTAAAAATATATATCTTTATTTTTGCATCTCTTTATTTTATATGTCATTTATTTATTTGTATCCCTTTATTGTCCCTTATTCTTTTCCCTATTGCTTTCCTAATATTTATTTTTTTATTTCTTTC
>CAKAKR010067950.1:3344-15572 GCA_916700685.1 Adelosebastes latens | reverse complement strand
TCAACCCAAAAACTGCTGCAACAACTTATGAGACATAATAGAGCATGAGGATGACCATCGTATACTTCTATCATCATGTGCTAACCCCTTATACACTTTCACTATTTATTTTTAATCTATTAATTAATGAATTCATGTTTATTTCTGATTTATTAATAGAACAACTTGAGTGCTGAGCAGCATCTCAGATTAATCTTCAGGTTCCAGCTTTCAGATGATGTACACCACTTCTATGTGACATCTACTGTTGACCTGCTATCTCCCCCTAAAAAAAGACAAAAAAACGGCTCTATTGTGGTTCTCAGAGGGTTAACTTACTAGTTTGAACTTGTAAGAATATCACCTGTACATGAGTGCATTGGAGAGCTTTAATGATTTCTTTATAAGGATACCTGTTGTACTTCATTTGTGGGTTAGGGTTTCATTCACAAAAATGTCAGCGGAGAGTAAAAAAAGGAGAATTAAACAGCGCAGAGCTTGAAGCCTGAAGCTCGGCTTTTAGAAATCCGTAGATGAAAACATTTAGCGGTGTCAGTGGTGACATTAGGGGACCTGAAAAAATGTGCAAATATTACCACAGCTGTCAACACTGTGACATTACAGAGCTGAACTGTGACAGAGATGAAGAGGGAATAAAGCGGTCCACGCTTCACGACTACAGGAAAATACTAAATATGAGGAAACTGATGAATGTGACACTTCTATCCCTCGTGTTTGTGTGAGTGGTTGTTGCATGTAGTGCCCTTTGTGTTTTACGGGCAGTGAAGCACGCAGCACGGTGTAGACGAAATAACGGAGTTGGAGCGATTCCTTGATGCTGAAAGGCCTGAAGCCTATACCCCGGAAATGTTGCAAGTCTTTACAGGGATGACGAGCAACACCTGCAGCAAATATTCCACCTCCCGTTCACTTTCTGAGAGGTGGATGGGTGGTTGTGACCACAGCCATTCACAGAAATGCTTCAGTGAAACTCAGTGGGCGTCTAAACCCAGAGTAGTAAAATGCGGTATAGGTTTGCAGTAATTATAAACTACATATACTCACCGAGGAAGCGGAAGGTCCTGCGCACCAGCGGGTTGAGATAACAGCAGTCCCCCGTGGCCACCGTCTTCTCTGAGCGGTCGAACTCTTTGGACGTGTACTGGACCAGGAACAGCACCGTCTCTGTTATTGTGATCTAGTAGAGACACAGAGAGAGAAAGAGAGAGAGAGAGAAAGAGGATTCAGATGAGCTGTGTAATGGTTTTATCTGAGTCACAGTCAACAGCAGCGCCATCTTCTCACACTGTGTCACCCAGCCCAGTGGGCTCCATCTGTACAGCCACAGCTGTGGAATACACAGGAACATCTGGGAGAGAGGAGGGAAGCTCAGTGCTGTGAGAGAGCGAGCAGAGATGTGTGTGTGTGTGTGTGTGTATCCCATGGATGTATAAAGAGAACTGGATACAGCGTTGGAGGCTCCCGTTCATTCCTATGAGAGCGTCTCAGTGGTGCATGAAGCCTAAATGGCTCGACTTCCGCCTGGAAAAGTACCCGGATCATCCGGTGATCTTCCGCATCCATCGGGCCCGTCGGACATGCGCAGTAGCGTCCGCTCGCTCACATGACTCGGTATCAACGTCACGCCGTCGTCACGGTCTGGGTCTCATTCACATGAACGGAGGAAGGGAAAAAACTCTGGATTCAGCTATTAGTGCGTTTTTAGGACCTAATGATTTAAATAAGGGCCGTTAGAGTGTTCAAACTGGGAAGTTGATTATCCTCTGAGTTACAGATGGTCATCATGGTTGGGCTTAAAATAAGTACGTAAACTAAATAAGACGGAAACAAAGTAACACAACTGCAGAAAACACGTCACACACGTCAATAAAGAAACACGTGACAAACGTCACTAACGTAACTTACAAAACAAAACAGCGGTCAACAACGTTCTGGAATACGGGTCTCCTGGTTAAAAGTCTGGTGTTTGTTGATTCTATATTAATGATCCTTTGTCAAGGTTAGGGAACACCTGTGGTCGGGGTGAACAGAAACAGAAGTTGACTGAAAACCAATCAACAGTTGTCTACTATACCCAATAGGGATGCATCGATACCAATACCAGTATCTCCGATACAACGGCACCGACACCACTTTACGGCAGCGTGACGTTAACCTCTCATCAGCATCTTTCGGGTCCTCACGCATCACCTCCCCGACGGTGCGGGCGAGACGGGCCGGTGGTGCGCCCGACCCTGCTGGGCCGGGATCCCACCTCAGCCAGCGCGCCAATCCTCACTTTTTTGCTTGCACCCTCTGACTCGCGTGTGCGTTCGACTCCTTGGTCCGTGTTTCAAGACGGGTCGGGTGGGTTGCCGACATGGCCGCAGATCCCCGACTCCTTTTACGTTGGCCGAGCCCCGACAGTCCGCCCCAGTTGACAGTCCGCCCCGGGAGCAGGGGGCCCCGTCCCTCCCCGGCGAGGAGAGAGGGCGCAGCGAGCCCTTTGTCCACGGTGCGGCGAGGTCCGGGCGGGGAGCGCTGTAAAGCTGCGGCCGCGAGCCACCTTCGCCCCGAGCCTTTCCAGGCGCACTGCCTCGTATGTGGGACTCCCCAGCCTGCCGTGTGTCGCTCACACCCTCCAGCTGGCTGTTAACGAGGGTCTTTTGGCTCTCAGAAGTACTCGTATCAGTACTCGGTATCGGCAAGTACCCAAATGTAAGTACTTCTACTTGTACTCGGTCTGAAAAAAAGTGGTATCGGTGCATCCCTTATTGCCAACTATAATAATGTCACACTACTCTCACTTTTACTCTTGTCTGGTAAAGCTAGTCATTATTCACACAGCCACCTCCCATCAGGTCAACATTAACATGGTGTATTTAAGCATTCAACACATGACTGGTGCTGTCCTCTCTCTCGGGAGGACAGTCTCACCGTTGAACTCCATTCTCTTCTCACAGCATAAAACTGAGCTCATGAAGTGTAGTCTGGATTTCTAATGCTGTGGGACACATGTTGTAACTCACAGTAAAAGTTAAAGTTTATGTTTACAAAAATTCTGCAAAATAAACACCAGCAATTGGACACTTCTGTCCAGTTCAGAATTAGTATCCGTGTAAGCTTTTAAAACATCATCTGCTTTGTTTTTGTGTTGAATCTGTGTTACCAATGTCAATATGTGACAGCTGCCACACTCTGCTGCCAACAGCTCCGCAGCTTGCCAGCCACATTGCACCGGCTACTGTTCTCCATCAAACTGCAGCCGCCAGCCGCCTCAGACATAATGACAACCACCAGAACATTTACTGCCACGCCAGCGGCTTCCAGGTCTAAACTGCTCAGTAATACCAGAGCCAAAGTCCTGACAGCAGTCCTGACAGCAGTCCGACCGCGGCACACCAGCTCTCTCCAGACCGGCCACCACCCCTCACCATTCTGCGCCTCATCAAAGTGACTACCTGTAGTATTAACATGGAGGAGCCCTAGGAGCCCCTGATGAATTACAAGTGGGTCAAAGTAATACAAAACAACATTACACATGGAAACAACTGTACACTTTAAATCTTAAAGTTGTAGACTTTGCAATGCCTGTCCAAATGAGCTTATGAGCCCCCCCGCTGTGTCGGTACATCCATTATTTGCATTAAGCCTGTCCTTCCTGCCAGGCCTCCCTTTTCTCCTCATGAGTTCCTCACGGTCTGCCACTAATGTTGTTTTAGTTGTTTCTTGTAGAAGCCAGCCTAATTTCCACCCTGTCTCCCACCACATGGTGCCACCAGAAGTCATAATCGCTTGTATAATAATAATAATAATAATAATACATTTTATTTGGTGGCGCCTTTCAAGACACCCAAGGACACCTTACAAAGATAAAATTATACTCAGAAGACCAGCTGAAGATGTGCGGAGGGAACGGGAGGGGGTGTACTCCTGAAGGAGGTCAATGAGGTAAGTGGGGGCCAGGTTGTGGAGGGCTTTGTACGTGAGCAGAAGGTTTTTGAAGTCAATCCGGTGTTGAACAGGGAGCCAGTGTAGTTGGATGAGGATGGGGGTGATGTGGTCGGAGGATCTGGTGCGGGTGATGATCCGGGCGGCAGAGTTCTGAATGATTTGAAGTCTGTTGAGCAGTTTGGTGGGAAGGCCAGAGAGGACGGCGTTGCAGTAATCAATCCGGGATGTGACAAATGCGTGGACCAAGATTTCAGTGCTGGACTGAGACAAGGATGGGCGGAGTCTGGAGATGTTGCGTAGGTGGAAGAAAGCAGTCCGGGTGACGTTTTTTATTTGGGGTGCAAAGGAGAGGGTGCTGCCTAGGGTGACCCCAAGGCTCTTGACGTGGGTGGAAAATGGAACGGTGATGATGAGGTTTGGGGCAGTGGTGTTTTGAGCTTTTGAAAGGTTGTTTTTGGAGCCGATAAGCAGGGCCTCTGTTTTGTTTCCATTTAGCTTTAGAAAGTTCCTGCCTATCCAGTTCCTGATGTCTTGTAGACAGGTGGCGAGGGAGGTGGGTGGCAGGGCAGCGGCGGGTTTTGTTGATATGTAGACCTGTGTGTCGTCGACATAGTAGCATAGTATCGCAGTCTATACAGAGGGCTTTAATCATTTCCAAGTAATACATGAAATTGATGTCAGTGTATTCACTCGTGTTGCTTTGGGAATGAGTAAGTTAGCTCCAGTATAGCTTGCAGGGATATCTGCCTTTTCAAACTAAGTGCAGGTTCAGCAAATTGGTTTCCATTTCAACGTTTGTGCTTTGCCCCTTCTAATTACTGCTTGGAGCTATGTTTATTATTTAATTATTATTATATTGCATAAGAAGAGATGTCTTGATTCCAGTTGGACTTAAAACACTGGCTACATGGAGGTTTTTCATCTTGCCTGCAAAGCTCCGATTGGCTTGTTTTTCCAACCGGGAGGGAAGAGAACACAGAAGCTATTTGGACACGACTATATTTGTTATTCACTGTGGATTATGTGTGTATTATTTCAGATTTCCTAAAGGGGTAATCTAATCTAATAAACTGAAAGCACAAAACACAAATGTCCTGTATTCCTGCAGAGTGAACCATTTGATAAAATGACTTCCCTAAAAACAGCATCAGACTGTCTAAATATCCCGAGGTAGAATCCAGGAATCCAACAACCACAGGGAACCCCGATATGGATTAAATCCAACTGAATAATGCATTTATTATGGAAAAACACTTTCACACATGCTGAGAGAGCAGCACAATATTAAAAGAAGAAGAAGAAGAAAAACTCCGAGGAATACCAAAAGCAACTTCAAATATTGTTTGCACTTAACACAGCAGGGCTGCAGACTACCTTACTTCAGACTAAATGAAAATCTATAAAGTGACGGGGAACAGCGAGAGTGACGGCCTGTTTGTCTTCCTGTCTTATTTCTCCATCGTGCAGACGGAGCGAAGCAGCTCTGAATCAACAATTAATAATAATGAAACCGGTGTGAGTGGATCTGAGGAGGCTGCACCGACTGCACGTCTGCTGAGCTTCTGCTGCTCCAACGCTGATGAAATAACATAACTTAATAATAACATCCTCACTTATGTAACACGTTGGTGTTGCCTAAGATGAATTGGAACAAGGTTGCATAAGAGGGAAAGAAAACAACGGCAAAATAACAGGCATGCAAACGGGAGAATGATACTAAACTAGAGAAGGCTAAACGTTTCTGAAGGACTGAACATTTGAAGTTGAAACAGTCAAAGTCTTTAAATAAAAAAACTGTTTTCAGATGTCTCTGTGCAAAAGTTACAGTTGAAGATGAAGCACTCATGGAGTTGTCAGTTAAAACAGTCCCAATGTCCATACTCAGACTTTGAGACACGTTCCCGCAAAGTCCGTGAGGGTTTAGGGCTGTCCCACCGTCTCGTACCTGAGGGCTCTCACACAGACATGTTGAGCTCTTTATGAACACGGTCCGTAAGCCCGCATTTCTGCAGACTTTGCCTGAGGGAATTACCCACAATTCATAGCGTTGTGACTTTAAACACAGGATTTTCTTCTTTACATTAAATGCTATGAGATACATGTCACACTAAAGCCACATCACAATCTGGATATTTTCATGATTTTTTTTACCTATCTCAAAGTTTAGCCGTTGGATTGAAGTAAAGGTGCTGATCTCTGCCGGCGTGGCCTTTCATAGCTCAGGAGCTTGTTTCCTCTCGGTCTGCTGGGTTTCAGGTCTCACTGCAGGTTAAGAAGACCTTTAAAGATCTGAGCTATGGCGACCAGTCAACCGAGCCTTAAAAGCTACAAAATACAACTTCACACACCGGCAGGAGGTAAATCCTATACCCACAAGTCTTTCAGAGTGATGGCGTAAACTGCACTTAACGTCGGCTCCTGTCATGCTTTATAGGAAGAAGGGAGGAAAGATATGTAACCTCTGTAAGGTGAGCTTTGTCTGGACAAAGTGTTCATGTTCCACTTCAGAGATATTTATGAGATGATCATTTAATCCCAGAAGAAAAGGGAAATATACAGTATGGCTTCTAAAACTAGGGATGGGGGTTTCAGTAGCATTTCATTGAATCCAGTTCTGAATCAGTTTATAGGAGATGAATCCTTTCACATCCCTCATCAAATCTGTTTCAGTAGTTTGTTTGCTGGGGGATTAAGATGTCCTACCTAAAGACAGCGCTCTCACTACTTTGTCACTTCTCTGTCCTGACTAACTTTTCCTTCTGCTGTGATGAAAAATCAGCATTTGTTCCTCACTGTGAACAAAATGCCATCACCTTATCATTTTATCCTGTTAGACATTTGTGTGAAATTGTCATATTTAGTGTATGAATTATTGATGTTTGGGCAAAAATGTGTTTTTGTGAGGTCACAGTGACCTTTGACCACCAAAATCAGTTCATTCTTGAGTCCAAGTGGACGTTTGTGCTGAATTTCCTTCCTTCCTTTCATCAAAATCCTTCAAAACGATACCAGTGGGACTGACATGAACTCAGCAAAACACCTCCAACCTAATAACTCCAGACAACCATTTCATCACCATGTTCAGAATGGGGGGGTGTAGTATGTTCATTTTAGTGGCACAATAGAAGTATTAATGTGAAGATAAACTCCCTGAATATGTTATATATTATATGTTAATATGTTATAGCGACCAGCTGCCATCCCAAAATGTTCTCCCAGCACACTGGTGGTGAAACCGTGTTACAGTTCAAGAGATTAATACAAATAAATCATTATTATTTGAAAACACGTGCAATAGAAATATGCCTTTTGGGGTTGAGACCTCATGTTGAATTCTAGTGTGAAGGTCATAATAATCAAATAATCAGTTCAGCTTACAGGCTTCTCATAGCCAACAGCCACAGTATTGATTAGTTTTACAATAAATATGAAGCTAAATCATTTAAACTGCATCATATGCATCATATCAGCTCTGACCTGAAAAAATAGCAGACTTTCACCCAGGAGACCGGCGTTCGTGTCCCGTATGAAACCAGAAGTCAATGTTGATTTACTTGTCTTGTAACTTACATATTTAAGTAACACCACTTCCTTAGTTATTTTAAAGGTCCCATATCATGCTCATTTTCAGGTTCATACTTATATTTTGTGTTTCAACTAGAACATATTTACATGCTGTTATGTTCAAAAAAGACTTTATTTTCCTCGTACTGTCTGTCTGAATATACCTGTATTCACCCTCTGTGTAAAAACAGTCCGTCAGTTTTAGCACATTTCAACGGAATTGCAACAGAATTGCGTTGCTAGGCAACCAGGGTCCATGTTTACTTCCTGTCAGCTGATGTTATTCACATACACTGCAACAGGAAATAAACTGGGACACATTTAGAATGTTTATGTCTAAAACCGTGTAATGGTCTAAATATTGTATATTTGTGACATCACAAATGGACAGAAATCCTGGCGGCTTGTTTCAAACGCACAATTTCTGAATACTGTGTTTATTACTCCGTATATTGAGCGCTTTGATAGTTTAACAGTATTTATATAGCACTTAAACCTGCTTTATAATATAAAAGACCTGAAAATCTCCCTTTTTACAATATGGGACCTTTAAGCCAAACCACAATCTTTTCCTAATCCTAACTAAGTAGTTTAGTTGCCTTGAGGATACGTCGCCACCGTGCTAAATGGCTGAAAAGAGAGGCGTGTTAGGTGCCATAACTAGAATCAAATTTTGAGTCGTCAATGGTCCAGTTGCCTGTATGACGTGTGTGCATGAGTGTGTTGAGCATGGTGGAGCAGTAAAAACAGGGCTTTTACTCATCAAATGGCAGGTAGTGTGGTGGGTGGACCAAATAAAGGGGCTAGATGGTATATGTGCAGCACATGGAGGGAGTTGATAACCCCTGTGTAGTTGTGTCAGCAGAGCCGGCGATGGCCAGACTGCAGGCTGGATCGGCACCGCTGGCTCAAGCTCATTGTGTTGTCAGTAAGCTGCCGTGACCGGAGGCCCACAATAGAACAGGATAAACACTATTGTGGCTGCTTGTCTCCAGGATGTGCCCCGTGCCCCCGTGTCTCCTGAGCCCACAGTTGTGCTTCCAGCGCTTTGGCCGATTTCACACTCTGTGCACTCGGAGATTAATCTTTAATTTACAGGTTCCCCTCGCCGGGATTTGTACCGACAACCTCCTGACCTTGCCCGGTCTGAATGTTTCCACCTGGCTGAACACCCAGACGCATAACGTCCTCTCAGTTGAATACAGCATGGTGCGTCCGAGCGTGCGTGTGCGACTGTGCACACGCGCCAGTCAGTGTGTGTGTGTGTGTGTGTGTGTGTGTGTGGTCGTGATGGGTACCGAGGCCCCGGAGCTGAGACCCACAGAGCTGCCACGCACTCAGGCGCTGCCACGGTGATTTATTCAGGTCGACTGGTGAGGGGGGCAGACGAGGTAGAGGAGGAGGGGAAAACTGAAACCAAAGAACTTGCACTGAACTTGCAATACACAAAGGTTTTAAAATATTTAAACAATTTCAACTTCAGTAAAACCCTCACAAAACTTCTTATTGAAACAGTGAGCATGGAAGTTCATTCTTGACCTTCCTGACATAAGAATTTACAGTCCAGCTACTCTAGCTGCTTTTTGTGAAGCTTGCCACCGAACCAGATTTAAAACTAGAACAGACACTGCTAACAAACTAACTGAACAGGAACGGCTAGAAGCACCTCAGTGGTGCCCTTACATGGCTGGACACCAGAACATCTAACCAGGGTCACAAGGAGTCAGCATTGACCACAAACCATCCAACTCCTTAACCCTCTGAGACCCACAGTACATTTTCTCTTTTTTAGGGGGGTACAGGGGGTCCCTAAACAGTCTTGAACTACATAAATTGAGTATCACTGTAAAGCCGAGACTCTTGTGGATCCAACTGTATTCATGTGTGATGATGTTAGTCTCACTGTATAAAACGACCTGTGGTGACCTCTAGGATAATCACAGCCTCATGAAACTTTACAGCCACAAACTAAAGACCTAGAGCATTCAGAGGATGGATGGATCAAACTAGAGACCTAAAGCATTCAGAGGATGGATGGCTTTCCTAGCTAGATTGACACTAAGGGGGTTTCTGAGCAGTTTACACAACACAAGTGCTCGCCATCCAATCGCCGAGAAATCTCCAAATGTCAAAAGTTTTTGATGCCAAATCACAGCACATTATCGTAAGTTCAGTGACGAGAACATTGTCAACAACCAGTAGGAGCGCCCTCTCCAGCACCTAACAGGAAGCAGCAAACGGGGTAGAAAGTAAACATGGAGGAACCAGAGCGCCTCTTTGACATGTCCTCCCATTTGTACCACGATAGAGTGGAGGAGGAAAAAAGCTGCAGTGAGTATGCTATATGCTATAGCTAGCTCACAAGAAGGCTCTGCAAAGAGTCATAAAAAACTGCCCAGAAACTCACCAACTAGGGATGCACCGACCGAGTACAAGTACTTACATTTGGGTACTCGCTGATACCGAGTACCGATACGAGTACTTCTCTGAGCCAAAAGACCCTCGTTAACAGCCAGCTGGAGGGTGTGAGCGACCACGGCAGGCTGGGGAGTCCTGCATACGAGGCGGTGCGCCACGATCGGCTCTAGGTCGGCCTGGAAAGGCTCGGGGCGAAGGTGGCTCGTGGCCGCAGCTTTACAGCGCTCCCCGCCCGGACCTCGCCGCACCGTGACAGGGCTCCCTGCTCCTGGTGCGACTGTCAACCGGGGCGGACTGTCCCCAGTGCGCCCCAACCCCCAACCGTGTCGTGCCGCGGCCCACGTAAAAGGTCCCAGAGGTCTGCGGCGTTGTCGGCAACCCACTCAACCCATCTCGAAACACGGACCAATGAGTCTCAGAGGGTGCCAGCAAACCCTGTGACGCAATGAAAGTGAGGGTTGGCGTGCACCGGCTGAGGTGGGATCCCGGCCCCGATGGTCCGGGTGCACCACCGACCCGTCTCGCCCGCACTGTCGGGGAGGTGGAGCGTGAGGACCCGAAAGGTGGTGACAAGAGGTTAACGTCACGCTGCTGTAAAGTGGTATTGGTGCCGTTGTATCGGAGCCGTTTTGCGTGTACGAGTACATGAGCACAGTATCGGACCCGATACCCGATACTGGTATCGGTGCATCCCTATCAACAACACACAATTGCCTGCCCTGAAAGACCTCTACACCACCCGTTGTCTGCTGAGAACACCCTGCATCCTGAAGGACTCATCTCACCCCGCCCTTCAACTGTTCGTGCGTCTGCCATCAGGAAAACGATACAGGTCCATCAAAGCACGGACCACAAGGTTGATGAACAGTCTTTATCCCATAGCAATTACCACACTGAAATCACACACCCGATAGATAATATCATGCAACAGCTCCAATAATTATGTGCGATGTGAGATTGCTGGCTTCAATCATATAAATCTGGCTGCAGTACTCGCTCTCTCTCTTTCTCTCATATATACACATGTATGTGTCGATTTATATGATTGAAGCCAGCAACTTTCAGCTGAAACATACAGTTAGCTCGTATGCTAACGGCAAACATTCCAGTAGCTAACATTAGCTTGCATCTTTAGATGTCTGTGGGCAGTAGAAGTCATTAGAAAGGACACGGAAAAAAGGGAAATATCAAATGACACTTTTGTAAGAAGTCAAATAGGGCTTTCCTCTCTCCTCTCTGTGAAGCAGCTTCTTCCACCGCTGACACTAATCCCATTATACAAGGCCAGACAAGAAGGAAGGACAACAGGTAGAAAGCATAAAAAGATCCTCCCCCTGGGGTTGCATTCTTGTCTTGTCAACCGGCTCTTTCTGACATTCTTACACTTTCTTTATTCCTTTCTGCTCCATCCATTCATCCATCCATCCATTTTTCTGTCGTTTATTTTGATGGACGTTTATTTGTGATGGACAGATAAGATAATGATATCCTATGTGTTAAGATTACTGCTGTCAATCGATTCGAATATTTAATCACAATTAATCGCAAATTAATCCCACATTTTTTATCTGTTCAAATGTACCTTAAAGGGAGATTTGTCAAGTATTTAATACTCTTATCAACATAGGAGTGGGTAAATATGCTGCTTTATGCAAATGTATGTATATATTTATTATTGGAAATCAATTAACAACAAAACAATGACAGATATTGTCCAGAAACCCTCACAGGTACTGCATTTAGCATAAAATAATATGCTCCAATCATAACATGGCAAACTGCAGCCCAACAGGCAACAACAGCTGTCAGTGTGTCAGTGTGCTGACTTGACTATGACTTGCCCCCAAACTGCATGTGATTATCATAAAGTGGGCATGTCTGTAAAGGGGAGACTCGTGGGTACCCATAGAACCCATTTACATTCACATAACTGGAGGTCAGAGGTCAAGGGAGCACTTTGAAAATGGCCATGACAGTTTTTCCTCGCCAAAATTCAGCGCAAGATTGGAGCGTTATTTAACCTCCTTCAAGACAAGCTAGCATGACATGGTTGGTACCGATGGATTCATCAGGTTTTTCTAGTTTTATATGATACCTGTATCTTCACTCTAGCTTTAAAACTGAGCTGCTATAACCGCAAAACTTGTGTTAATACGTTTAAAGAAATTAGTGGCATTCTAATGAATTTGTGTTATTACCCCGTTAACTTTGACAGCGCTGCTTAACAGCGACACCTGTGGCCGTGAAATCAACGACTCAGAGTATATTTTTTGACTCAAATTCACCTCATACAGTACCACTGCCTCACATCTC
>CAKAKR010067948.1:0-15454 GCA_916700685.1 Adelosebastes latens | reverse complement strand
GTCAGAGGTCAAGGGACCCCTTTGAAAATGACCATGACAGTTTTTCCTCGCCAAAATTTTGTGTAAGTCTGGAGCGTTATTTAACCTCCTTCCCGACAAGCTAGTATGACATGGTTGGTACCTATAGATTTCTTAGGTTTTCTAGTTTCATATGATACCCGTATTTTCACTCTCTCTGAGCCTCCTACAATCTAAAAAAGCGTTATTATTGCGTTAACTTTGACAGCCCTAGTTTTTAATTTAGTTAAAATCAATAAATCAGTCTAATTCTTTGTGACTCCAGCGACTGCTGATATCACCTAACAATGCTCAAATATTAAATCTGCTATATGCAATATTATATTACATATCATCATCACCATATTGCAGTAATGAGTAGCTCTATAAGGCCATTGAGCTGTGGAGTTGAGATGTATCTCTGTCTCCAGGTGGCCCTGCTGTGGGGTCAGAGGAAGAACAAACCCAAGATGAACTACGAGAAGCTGAGTCGCGGCCTACGATACTACTACGACAAGAACATCATCCGCAAGACGGCCGGCAAACGCTACGTCTACCGCTTCGTCTGCAACCTGCAAGGCCTGCTGGGATACGAGCCCGGGGAGCTGCACGCCATGTTGGACATCAGTAACAAGAATCACTAACGCGTGACCTCGACAAACACTGGCGACAGGGAGCAAAGAGACACTTTTTATATGAAATCCTTCAGTTTATAACTTTATATCAGTTTCCTTATTGATGAGAACGTCTGAGGGGAATACACGGTGTGTGTGTGTGTGTGTGTGTGTGTGTGTGTGTGGGAGGATGCTGCGGTTGTCTGCTAGAATAAGTTCTGAGCCTTAATGGGTGATATGTAGCACTTTATCTTGACTGTTGTGACTGTCAAACAATAAAACTCACAGCAAAGTCATTTATGTCATTTATTCCTGTGTGAATAGATACTACTGATAATACTGACCTTTTATTTTTTAAAAATGAAATAGTTTTTGTTATTGATTACTCGTAGAATTCAATAATACACGTATGTGCAGGTGCTGTTAAAAGATTAGTGTTTTTTTTTTTATGTTTTAGCCCATTTACAATGTGAACTGAATGTAGACATGTAGACGTAATATTTGAAAAAAAATTGTAGGGTTAAAGTTACTATGAGGAACTTTTAACTGGTTATGAAACTGTCTCAATGTCATACTGATGCCTCTATATGATCTACATAAGTAAACAAGACTATCAGCGAGAAGATTGGTTATTTCTATATTTAGTTATTCTTAATGCTCGTCATCGGTGCCACTGGGTCAGCTTCATATTCTTAAATTTCTGAACAAATACCTGCAAAACTAATGGCATTCCCATCACCGTTATCTGTATTTTATTCACAAATTCAACATTGCACACAGCAAGGACAATATTTCTACACTGATTATCAAAGTAGTCCACATAATTCCTTCCAGAGAGACACTAAGCAGACAGGATAGACTACTAGACTGAGACCTGAGAGGATCCCTGCCAGGAGGTGTTTTAACAGAGATCAGCTGGTGGTTGGACTAATGGAACCTAATTGATGTATTCACTCTTGCTCAGCCAACTCCTTCTGCCTTTCACTTCACTACATCATGTGAAGTAGGCTGTGTGTGTGTGGGTGTGGGACTGGAATAGTGTCAGCTCCAGCAGAGAAATCAAGCGGTCTATATAGTTTAACATCTCCGACCACACAAGGCTTTGTTTATTGATTCATTGCCCTCTAATTCCTCATACAGCGGGGATCCATCTCTGCTCCTGTGGATTTAAGAATGACTCCTTTCAGTCCGAACCTGCAAAGCTGCTTTATGATTCACATAATAGTACACAAGTGCTGAAGAAATGCATTTATTGAGGTCATTTAGTGTCATTTAATTTCTTTGGGGTTTTTTTGGGATAAGAGAGTCCTAGTAATCGTGAAAAAGCTTAAAGGTCCTAAATGCGAGATTGAGAGCATTTCTATTGTCTCCGCACGGCTCTCAATATGGCATCTCGGTGGCTTGTAGCTAACAGTGCTAACAGCGCTAAACGTGAAAAACAACGGCAACACTGCTGACAGAGCTAACAGTGTTAACCTGAGGGGAACCGGACACACACAGCACAACACAGAGGGAGAGTGACTTCATTCTCTGCTCAGGTAGACATTACTCCTCTATATCTTTACATAGCAAATAGTTAGTAGCTCTGGATATCGTAAATCCCAAACTTTTTCTCGTCAAGAAACCCTAAACTGACACAAATCAGACCATGACCCATCTGTTTGTTTTTTTTACCTTTAGATGTTTTATTACAGAAATTGTATGAAACCCATGACCAAAATAGTCACACATTTTGTCATCGTGTTACTTATGAATGGAATTATAGTGAAAAAAAATGTCCCCTTTTGCTGAGGACGCCACTGAAACCCCTTCAAGGACCCCTGGGGGTCCCCAGACCCACTTTGAAAACCACTGGTATAGAGCACCTTTAATTGTTGAAAAATAAAGTTCCATGGTACGGCATTGGGTCCAGTGTCATCCACCTCTAAATAAGTCTAGAAAAATCTGACATGACATGGTTTTCTATTGATTAAATTAAAAAGATGTCTGGACTTATACTGTTTTTATTGGTTGTACCACCTTTTATAGGTCTTTTTTATTGTTGAATGTAATATATGAATGTTTCCCTTAAAAAGCTCAGTTTTCGGGGGAGAAAAACGCCACATTAGTCTGCAGGGGCTGAACCAGACAAGATTTATAAAACAGAATAAGATGCATCCTTGGATATAATTATTTTCCATGATTCTGTTTGTTTCTTCTTTTGTCACTCACAGCTCTCAAGGGAAAACTGCTGTGGTATAAATTACAAGGTTAATGTCATATTGTCCAACCCTGAAAAGACACAAGCTGTCCTGACCAGTGAATAAACTCATGCCCAACACACTCGAAGACAAAAGACACACACTCTCCCCCATGTCGGCTCTTCCATTAGCGGGCCTTGGGAGGGTAAGTGGTGGAAGTAATCTTCACACACACTTGATGCTCTCGCTCTGTTTCTGTCTCCTGTTCACTGAGGAATGAAATCAAATCAGCATTCAGCCACACTGTAAATCTGGGGATGTAAATGATATGTTGACACCTGAACGTGTCATACACAAGAAGCTACTTCTTTATGTAATTTACAATTTGACAAAGGTAAAACAAGTGAAACATGTTTTCTCCTACAGTAAAACACCATCATAAAACATCATCTCTCATTCACATCCAACATAAGAGATCCATCCTTTTACAGAGAAAAGCGTTATGATCTCCCCAAATACACCCACCTGTTATCACATGATGCCCAAAGTTACTTAGCCTCCATACTGCTTGACAACTGAGCAAACTCCTTTATACATATGTGTACTGGGCTGTCAGTCGATGAAAATATGTAATCTCGATTAATCACATGATTGTCCATAGTTAGTTGCGATTAATCGCACACTTTTTATCTGTTCAAAATGTACCTTAATTTAAAGAGAGATTTAAGTATTTAATACTAAAATACACTTGCTTTATGCAAATGTATGTATATATTTATTATTGGAAATCAATTAACAACACAAAAAAATGACATATATGGTCCAGAAACCCTCACAGGTACTGCATTTAGCATAAAAAATATGCTCAAATCATAACATGGCAAACTGCAGCCCAACAGGCAACAACAGCTGTCAGTGTGTCAGTGTGCTAACTTGACTATGACTTGCCCCAAACTGCATGTGATTATCATAAAGTGGGCATGTCTGTAAAGGGGAGACTCGTGGGTACCCATAGAACCCATTTTCATTCACATATCTGGAGGTCAGAGGTCAAGGAGCCTCATTGAAAATGGTCATGCCAGATTTTCCTTGACAAAATTTAGCATAAGTTTGGAGCGTTATTTAGCCTCCTTCACGACAAGCTAAAATCCCACTCTCAAGGTTGCCACTGTCATAGCCCAGTTTAGCTGGAAAACAAACGATTTATTCACAAATACAAGTCAAATGGATTTCAGCTGGTAAACAAAGTCATGCACAGCTGCACGCCTAATGCTCTGTAAAATGTAGATGAGCATGTCCAGTGTGTCCGAACTGACCCATGAATGGTTTTAACAATTATAGTGAAAATTATACACAAAAACATTATAGTTTTGTATGATTATATACAGTTGTAAAGAAGATTAATGAAAAAATGTGATATTCATAATGCTGTATGTTATTGAGAGAAGCCACAGATTGACTGATCAGAGCACACAGCTGTAATGTGTGACCCTGTAAACCAGTCAGGCAGGGGGTCTGCCTGCTCTTAATAACACCTCATGGAGGCCTCTGTGCTTTGTGTGAGGCTTCACTAGACACACACACACACACACTAGGGAATAAACATATTGTGCTCTACGGTGATATTTGTATTGTAAATTGATTCATCTAATTTATATTCAAAGCCCATTCTTTACATGTTGTTCACTTGATTACGGACCTGTTCATCTGTTGTCAGAGGCTGTTTAGCTCTACACATACAAACCTGCTGTTGCTCTTTCACTGGACTAAAGCTCTGCTAGTGATCTCTAGAGACTGCAGTTTACATTTATTTGTCATTTCAGCTATAATATATTATTTAAAAAAACAAGCTCACCTCACGGTCCATTTAGTAGTCAAGTCAATTTTATATCTTTATTAGGGCTGTCAAAGTTAACATGATAACGCGTTAACGAAAATTCATTTTAATGGCACTCATTTCTTGAATGCATTAACAAAACCATATGAAACCAGAGAAACTAAGGAATCCATTGGTACCAACCATGTCATACTAGCTTGTCGTCAAGAAGGTTAAATAATGCTCCAAACTTATGCTAAATATTAGCGAGGAAAAAAAGTCATGGTCATTTTTAAAGGGGTCCCTTGACCTCTTGACAACTGATGATTATACACTAAAGAACATACTTATTAATATCATATTCCATTTCTGCTAATAGATCCTCCTAAATGTTACACACTGGTCCTTTAAGTGGCAAAGTCATAATAATATGTATCCAATATTCAGTGACATGACTCACAGGAAACAACCAACAAAGACAAAATACAGCGTCCAAGTGTTTTATTGCCACCAGATCATTCCAGTGCATTTATATCAATATTGCTGCTTTACAGAGAGCACTTGTATTCTTTCTACATGTCAGAGAAGTATAAGGCCGGTTTTATAGTAGAGAGTGTGAAAGAGTGTGAAACAATGTGTGTGTGTGTGTCATTGTGATTTCTGTTTCTCCCACTGTTCTGGTGTGAGGGTCTTCTGTTCAAAAGCGTGGATCTCTTTCAGCTCCTCGACTAGACACGTATTCACCATCCTGTTAAAACACAACACACAGGTTAGTGAGTGTACAGGACATGTAGAGTAATTAAGGCTGTCAAAGTTAACACAATAATAACAGTAAAAGAGTGAAGATACTGGTATCATATGAAACTAGAAAAACCTAAGGAATCCATCGGTACCAACCATGTCATACTAGCTTGTCGCGAACTTATGCTAAATTTTGGCGAGGGAAAAACTCAAGTCAGCACACTGATACACCAGCCCAGTCGCACAGTAGTTTGTGAAATAGTCACAAAATTCAATGTATTGATTCGTGTACATAGACACAAATTTCACATTGTTTTCATGATGGTACAAAAGCACAAAATCAATTTGTATGTAATCCACGTAATTGTGAACCGGGAAGTATAAAGAGCGGCCAACGCTGCGTAGGGAGGAGGTCGGGGTGGATGGGGTGGGTCAAAAAACACAGGACTTTCACAGCACTTCCGGAGTTATTTTAACCCAAACCGCTGTAGCAGAAAGAGGAAAAACACAGAATAGCCCTTTTCCACCCTGACAGGAGAAGAAGGAGGAGAAACCGAGGAGATAAATGAGACACACCTGTGAGCTGGAAGGAAGGGGGAAATCAGTTCAATCAACTAAAGCAGCATGGAGGAGAACAGAGAGTGGCTGAAGGAGGAACTAATCTCAGTTTAATTCAGTTTCTGGATATCTTTGTAACTAAAGCAAAACAGTGACATCTAAGAAGTTAAACTGAGCAGCAAAGGAGCCAAGAACCGGCTGAAATTCAATGAACTGGCTTGGACAACAAGGCACAGTGGGAGGTGTGCGGATCCCTGGAGCTGGTGGTTAACTGGATTCTTGTTCAGCTTGGACCTGTTGGGACGCTACTGAGGTCTCCTTGCCTTTGTTGGGCCATTAAGATAAGTTTTTTTCACTCTCCAGGCTTCTCCCTCTTTTCCCCCCCCCCCCCCCCCCAACACCTAAACCCTCACACCTTGAACTGAACTGAACTAGACTAAATGGAACTGAACTGCATTCATTCAGACACATATCCACGGTTAAAAGACTGACTTTTATCTGGAGTCCTCTTTAAATGAATGATGATTTCTGATTTCTGAGATGAATTAATGATTTGAAGGATAATTGTTTTTCTTGTTGGACTCATTATTTGAGTTTGGTTTTTCTTGCTTTAATAGGAAAATAGTGTGTAAAATGTGTTTTGAGTGTGACCCATATTTTTGATTTGATTACATATTTTTTTTGGGTTAAATACAATCAGATTTAATTTGATACAAATGAAATGATGGGTTGGGTTTTAATTTATCTCGTGTCTTTTGTAGCAAAGGTAATGGGCTATCCGGGATAAATCTAAATGATTTCCAATATTTTTCTTTAAAGTGACATGGTAGAAATTCTGTCTATTCTCCTGTCTGGCGCCCGAATATTATTATTTGATCACTTACTGTGTGATTTTTCTATAATGACAGCCAAAAATCACCTATTTGCAAATTAACATCTTTTATCCTGGTATTAATACTGTCTGCATAGCCATAACACAATGCAAACATGCATTACAGTGTGTGTGATGGTTAACTACAGTATGTATGTAATACCTGTGTCTCTGTAACAGTGGTTTGCCCTCAAACTGGGACGACACCACCAGGACTTTGAAGCTGGCAGCACATCTGCTGGGTGATGTATCCTCCACATCCTGTAGTAGACAAGATACAAGTTACAGTCATGCTGGTTTGGTGTTGTGTTTCTGCTCATATACAGCACACACATGCATCAAGCTAGCAGAGCATGTAAACACAAATAATAACCAGAAACCTACCACGTGTACTGCCTCCAGCTCCTTAATGAGTTTATCCCGGATGTGATCAGCTGTAATAGCCATGTCTGCGTGAACAAAACATATACTGTGACGTTAGAACAGCTCAGTTTGTAGTTGTATAGCTTTCTAATTGAGTCTAGTAGACAGGTAAACACACATGCTGACACCGGAAGTAGTTATTCTTCAGCTTTAAACGTCTATATCTCTTAAAAGCACTACTGCAGCACAGTTTGTGAACTAAAGTTTTGTTTTAGAAGATTATCATTACCAAAATGCTGTTGTAAAATGTAATATACCCGATTATTACCCGTTTTCTTGCTAATTTCAGTCACTAACCTCTTAACTGAGAGAAGAACGTTGGTAGCTGTTGGCCAATCAGCTGCCGTATACACACATTATGGGCGGGACCTAGTCAACTGTTAGCCAATCATCTGCCGTATATACACATTATGGGCGGGACTTCTTCTTTTAAAGTAGCCAATCACAATGTTTAGGTGTCCTTACAGAAAGACGGACTAAAATGTTAATAGTGATTCACATATTAACGAAAATATATGTTTCAAATTCAGTTTGAGATGTAAAAGTATTAATTAGTTGTTATTTGTAATGTGAGTGTTTTATTTGTCTCGTAAAGTGACACATTGAGTCCTTTTTATAGCAGATTTGTATCAGGCATCTTCGTAAGGCTACTAAAAACAAACTGGTCCAAAACTGTCGCAGTTTGCGGGTTACCTTCAATACACGACCCATAAGAACTAAATGTTAAGAGTGATTCATATATTAATGAAAATATGTTTCAAATTCAGTTTAAGATGAAGAAGTATTAATTATTTGTTATTTGTAATGAGTGTTTTATTTTTCGTAAAGTGACACATCGAGTCCTTTTTATAACATATTTTTTAATCAGGCAGTTTCTTAGACTACTAAAACAAACAGCAGTTTGCGAGTTACCTTCTAGACAGGACCCATGCAAACGTAAACAAACCTCTCATTTGTTGAAAGTCAGCTCTGTTTTTAGGGTAACTATACGTGAAAATGTTTAAATAATCTGCTTTAGAGTAAAACTAATGTTACCGAGAGAATGTCATCATTATCACAACTTAATTGGCTCATGTTTTACTATAGTTTTTAATCTTTTTGTTGGTGGTTTTACTAGTTATGAGTTAAAGTAGTAGTTAAGTAACAATAACAATGGTTGTGGAGGTAGAGAGCTTCTGTGGTGTGTACATGCTGTACTGCACTAATCCTAAATATAAAGGTCGTATTTACATCGGCTTCACTGTGAATCCTGAGAGAAGGATCGGACAACACAACGCTGGAAGACACAGAGGAGGAGCCAAGAGGACCAGTGGAAGAGGACCATGGTATGATACTGCACTACATGATGGACACATACTGTGTAATTACACAATTATTGATATTCTGCCTATATTCCTTTTGTTTTGTTCAGGGAGATGGTCCTCATCATACATGGCTTTCCCTCTGATATTGCTGCCCTTCGGGTGAGTAAGTTTGAAGTGACTGGACAGTATTTTTGTACCAAAGTTAAAAGTATTAAATGTGACTCTAGTCCAGGGGTCAGCAACCTTTACTATCAAAAGAGCCATTTAAAAAAAAAAATTAGTCTTGAGCCGCAAAACATTTGAGCATTGTGATGAAGGTAACACAGTTTATAGTCTAAGTATATAGTATATAAGTCTAATGCAGTGAGGGCCAAAGTGCAAATGTACTGTAGTATGGAGTATTAGGGCCACATTGAGGGAAAAACATCTGAGATTTACAGAATAAAGTCATAATTTTATGAGGAAAAAGTCGTAATATTACAAGAATAAAGTCATAACTTTACGAGAAAAATGTTGTAATATTACGAGAATAAAGTCATAACTTTACGAGAAAAAAGTCGTAATATTACAAGAATAAAGTCATAACTTTACGAGAAAATAACACGTAAAATTACAATTTTATAAACGTATGACTTTATTCTCATAATATTACGACTTTATTCTCATAATATTATGACTTTATTCTCGAAATCTCAGATTTATTTATTTTTCCTCAATGTGGCCCTAATACCATAGACCTACAACAATGATTAATAAAAATGAAAATGTAAACAAAGAACAGTTATTCATTTCCATTTTTAAAAATTCCACAGGGAGCCACTGGAGAGGAGCTAAAGAGCTGCATGTGGCTCCGGAGCCGCTGGTTGCAAACCCCTGCTCTAGTCTGTTCCATCCAAAATTTGAAGAGTCAGCAGTATTTACCTGAAATGTCTGTTCTTGTCAGGGTCCAGGCTAAAAGCCCCTGAACCTCACATATCTTGAGGTCAGAGGTCATGGGACCCCTTTGAAAATGGCCATGCCAGTTTTCCAAAATTTTGGAGCGTTATTTAGCCTCCCTCTCAACAAGCTAGCATGGTATGATTGGTAGCAGATTGTCTAGCATTGAAGCAAACACTGTGGAGTTTTCAGTCGCCTTCGTATCCATCCATTACATTCTCTGAAACATCAGAAGAACAACAACGCATTAACTCTGTGTTGTTGTTTTCTCCTGTGTGAAAAATCTTCTCCTCTAATTTGCCTGATCTTCATGGTTCTTCAGATGAGGTGGAAACACAAACAGGAATGGACAAAAGGACTTTAATTCCCAGATTAGATCTTGAGTTTAGTTGTCCTGGAAATATTTGATCAAAAAGGAGATCAACGAATCTCTTCACTCTGAAATTCTTTCAGTGTTTGCTGCTCTAAACCTCCATACCAACTCACCTGGAGATGTCAGGCTGCTAAATAAAGGGTGTCTGTGGGCCCTTTAAATGTTATTTTAAAACCTAAAAAGCATTGACGTTTGTTAAATAAATCTATCAAATGATTAATCCCAATCAGATTTAGTACTGTATGTGTTCTGTCCGTCAAAAATTCATTTTCAAATTAAGTCCCTTGAACATTCAATTCCTGGTGTCCTTTTTCTCACATGCTGAATAATTCAAACTATCCTCACTGTCTTTGTCAGTTTGAGTGGGCGTGGCAGAACCCTCACTCCTCCAGGCGTCTCTCCCACGTCTCCCGGCGCGCCAGGAAAGAGTCCAGCCTGCAGTTCCACTGGCGCGTCGTCTCCAACATGCTGCGGGTGGCGCCGTGGAACAGACTGCCGCTGACGGCCCGCTGGCTCAAACAGGAGTACAGGATGGACTTTGAGCCCAGTCTGCAGCCTCCGCTGCACATCCCCATCGCTTTTGGGAGTGTGAGAGCCAAGAAGAAGAAGCTGCTGCTGCTGCAGTCTGTAGGAGAGGAGGAGGAAGAGGAGGAGGAGACATCCAGGTGTTCTCTCTGTAAAGGGCGGGTCAAGGTAATGTCTTCTGTTTAAAGGTTTTATTAAAGGAGTAGTTCAACATTTTATGAAATATTCCCAACCTGTACATAAAGTGTATCCATCCACACAGCTCTACTGTGCAGTGTGTCGCTATAGTGTGGATTGCCAGGTACTGTTGGTGAGCACAGGATTTGGTTTTGGTCTTTGTACAGGTTCGATGCAGGCACCAAACCTGGCAACCTCACTGACAGCAAGACTCCAGGAAGCTGCACACCATCACTGCACCTTAAACTGTTCTTCAAGAAATAGTTCCAACACGTAACTCCTCCCAAAAACGCAAATTGTTGTTTCCACATTTGTTTGTGTACATATTAAAATAGGGCTCTCCTTGACCAAAGAAATTCTTAAGCTTTGTTTATACTTGCGCGCAACACCGTGGCGCGCGCTACGAGCATGCACAGAGGTGTTTCTGTTCAGCGCGTTGTTCGTTGCAGTATGCTCCGAAACGCCAGGGGGTGTAGAAACAAAAAATAGAAGATCAAAATACAATATCTAAGCTCACTCATTTTACTCATTTTACTTTTGGCTCACAGTTGAAAACTATTGCACTCCCTTTATGTTTCACCTGGATCAATCACTGCCAGACACACTATCTGGTAGGAGATAAAATAATGTCAGAGTCAAGTTATGTTCTGTAGTCTGGGAGTTTAAATAGTGAAGTACCAGATAAGCTTTATTTCAGTACAGTCAGTCAGCAGTAAGGCAGTAAAGTGAGTCCGTCTGTACATCTTTGTCTCTTCTTTTCCTCAGGTGTCAGAAAAGCTGAGCTGTTTCCACCCGTCCTGTGGAATGAGCAGTCATGTGACCTGCCTCGCTAAACATTTCCTGAAGTCGGAGCCGTCCCACCTCCTGCCAGTGGAGGGTGAATGCCCGGCGTGTCGTCGCTCTGTGCTGTGGGGGAGTCTCATCCGCCATAAACACGGCTGCTCCGGAGACCTGGAGGTGATCACACCGTCTGCATCAAAGGTTAGAGAACCAAAAGGAAATTACATCCACAGTAACATTCTGTAATAAAGACCATAGCTAAATATTTATTTTAAGAATTGATGTACAAGTGAATGTTCTTTTTGCTTTCACTAATTTGTTCCCTGATCTCCCACAGAGCCACTGGGCAGATCAACTGCAGATATGAGAGAGTGGAGCCTGCAAACCTCAACATTTATTTCCTTCTTAAAGCCCCCCCTCCAGACAGTTTTGCTTTCCTTCACGTTCTTTCTCAAACAGAGAATGGGGTGTGTGGTTAATAGTCAGACGTAATTCATTACCACGGCAACCAGATTGCATCGTTTTTCAACCCAGTTTAGATGATTTTACTGTTCATCAGACCACAAATGAGACAAGAATTAGCTCAACACAACAACTCTATCTCACTCGCTCTCTTCTTTACCGTCTCCTCCTGGCGAGGCGGCCGTCTGGCTGCTGCTGCGCCGAGGAGTCACACGTCGCCCACAGCACACCGGAGGACGGATAGACATGTTTTGGAGGTGCACCGTCCACCAGCACCGGCCGCTATCGCCTCAGCTCCCAGCACTGACACCGCACCGGGCTGCACTGTGATTCATTTATATCTCTAACGGGGCCTTTCTCTTGTTTTCTTTTGGGCTGAAAAGTGTGCGCTCCCCGGTGTCTGGACCTGTTCAAGGCCGGCAAACCTCCAAAACGGCATCGACTGCTTTCCGTTAATTTATCTCCAGGAGGAGGAGACCGTAAAGAAGACAGTGAGTGAGAGACAGTCAGTGCGTTGTTTCGTATAATCCACTACGTTGATTGCACCCGTTCAACGCAAACACTAATGCCATTGTGAAAATAAACAAACTAAACTAAGGTGGAGGAAACTGAAAAAGAAAATGAAAATCCCTCAGTTAGCTGATGCAACAAGTTGGACTAGCTAACTAACTAGAAAGACAAACTGACAAACAGATAAGCAGATTTATCAGTTTGCTGCTGCTCAGACTCAAACGAGCATGAGTGCTCCTGCAGCTTGGACGGTGACCTTTGACCTGCAGCTTCTACTATAGTCATACTTCATATTCCCATTTTACAAACAACCTTGTTTTTTTTTTAACTTTGAGCACAAAATTAAGTTATTTATCAATTTTTTTGGCAAACTGTGGCTAATCTGATGGCTAAAATGACTAAAATAAATATGAAATATCATAGAAATGCCAAAACACACTGGAGGGGGGCTTTAAGTAACTGTGGTGCCACATCACACTGTCATAGAGTTCTGTAGGTTATGTGTAAACTGAACAGGACCATACGGTAACTTCATAAAAGCTGTCCAGCAGAAATGTGCACATCTCTGTCCAGTGTCCCCCAGTGTTCTCATTCTGATCATGTCTTCAGTATCATGTATGTTTAATGTATTCACTTTTTATTGCATTGTGTAACAAATAAAATGAGATTGTTTTGTAGCGTACGTGAAACCTTATTTCCTGTCACAGAAGTAGGAGTACAGATGGAAGAGAGAGGAAAATATGAACAACTCTGGAACTCCCTTCCATTTGTTAGCTTTTATTATCCATTGTTGTTAGTTGCAGTGACAAAGGATACAACTGTAAAGCATGATAAAGGTAGTGATCATCATAAAGCAACCAACAATCTGGACAAATATATGTTTCAGAAAAGCATTAATGTGTATCAATTGTGATTTTACTCATGCTGTAAGTGTTAAGTTTATTTGTTGTCTCTCTACAGTTGTAATTATTTAGCCTTTGTGATGTTTCTAAATTGGCTGCATGTAAGCAGCTCTGTGTACCTTTTAAAATCAGAAGTAACACAACCTTCCTCTTATAAAAGAAAAGTTGAATTCATAAGCATTAGAGTTCTGTAAGATAATCTCCACAAATGGCAAGGCAACGTGATGACGTTTAGTAGTCTCACTTAGCCACTTGTTAGACAGACCAAAGACCTTATTTCAGGCATCTAACTTAAACCCATTCATAAAACCCACTGACTTCCAGATGAGGGAACAGGAAGTGGTAAAATGCTAACTCATTTCCGGGTTTTAGGACTCATTCCTGATCAAATCAGTTCACTTTTGGGGTTTTGTCTTGTTACAGTTTGGCTAATGCTCGCTAACTTAAGATACATATTTCTGTGTAACTAACATTACTGACCTGTTCATTGACTGTTCATGACTTTTCTCTACTTATGCCACTGTCACATTACATTTTCACATTATCCAGTACGAATGCCTCTTGTGGATTTCACAGTTGAGCCAAAGTTACATAATGTAGAGACGCTTTAATGTTTTTCTTTTAGGTATTAGTCCCGTGTGCCTACTGTAGCGCTTTAATTGACAAAAATAGACTATGATTAAGGTTAACAGTAAAGAAGGAATACATATAAAAACATAACTAATGAAAACAAAATATGGTAACATGCAAACGAAGTGTGAGAACATTGTAATTTTACTAAAAATACTGAAGTTCTGTCTTAAAGCTGCATTCATAGATTTTGTTTTTTTACCACTTGGGTGAAGTGTAGCAAGCTGTAAACACACAATTGACATATTGTCATCTTATAAAGTTGCTATGACAAATGTGTTAGAAGATATTTGCATATTTACACATCCAGCAGACACATTATCATTCAGTCGTGTTTGTGTCCACCTGATGGATGCAAATCCGATTCAGTCCCCATTTTATGCTCTGGTTTTGGTCTCCACCAACTCCTGAGAACAATATCTGTCTCTTTTTGCTGTTAAATGCTCCACTATGTTCACCAGCTAGTCTCTAACTGTGTCTGTCTGCTGATTGCTGCTGGACAGGTAGTGCACAGTGGCTGATGATAACAACGGCAGTCTATAGAGAACCAAAACAATGAGCTCATGAGTTCATGATAACTCTTTTGGGGTTTTTCGACCCCTTTCACATTACACATAGACATTTGATCCATTGTTAATATAAAAATATTGATTAGTGCAGCTTTAAATTTGTGTAGCATTTATATGTAGCCGAACATCTGTCTTCTGCGCTCGTCCACTTCGTCTCCTCACTGTTGGGCAGGGGGCGCTTGTACAGTGATCACCGGCTGAGAGGGACAGAAAAAGAAGAAATATAAGCCATCGAATGGTTGATTGCTACGATTAAGATACTGTAATGAAACTCTACTTAGGGTCCTAAGTAGTATACCTGTTCTCCAGAGCAGTGGTTCCCAACCTTTTGTCTTATGGGACTCCTTTTCTATCACTGAGTAAACTCGACCCCTGACTAAGTAACATATTTTATGGATATTTCACATTATATTCAATGCAATACATAACAACAGATAAACTGTAGAGTCATTCATCCATCCATTTTCTGTTAATTGTTTATTCTATTCAGGATCACGGGGGGGACCAAGACTCCAACACAAACTACACGGAAGCACCAAAACCGCAAAGTTATATCTAGTGAAGCCCGTCTTGCAAAACAGTGTTGGCCGCGGTCGGAGGACGCGGGGGAGACCGTAGCTTTGGTCTCCAGGGCCGGAGTCTCTGCTGTACTCTGCTCCTCTGCTCCTCTGCCTGCCTGCTTGCCTTCACTCACACACCGTGCTCGTTCTCGCGCTTTCGCTCCACTCTAACGTGCATGCGCGCACACTCCACACTGCAGAAGAGTTAGTTTAGCTCTGAGAATATCTAGTGAATGTACAGTGGACGTTTGTGTAGAAATAAATGCTGCAGCTCCTCCAGACCAACAGAGGTTTCTCGTGTCTTGTGAAGTGACGGGGCTCCGCAGCGAGAAACGTTATCGTCTCCGACCAAAACTCCGGTGTCTCCCCTGTTCCCTCCGGCCGCGGTTGGGAGGCTGAAGCAGGAAAAGCCAACACTAGGATCAGCACTGATTCATGGAGAGACCTTCGTCTGGTCAGCTAACATTACTGCCAAGCAGCTGAAATATAGAGTGATATTGTGGTTTTAGCTGACGTGTGTCACCTC